>JAPYYV010001251.1:0-25601 GCA_030522625.1 Copidosoma aretas
CTCTCCCACCCAAAATAGCAGTAAACTTTTTTTTTCCCTGCATCAAAATGGTTCATCCCCCGCACAGCCTCCCTCCAGCACCACCGAATTTTTGCATGGTGGTATTGTTCCTTCGGTTGGGGAAAAAGTGAATCCCCCCCCCCCCGGCCCCTTACATCATTTGTACTCCCAGTAAGAATTAGTCAAATAATACGGTAAAAATAGCATAATTATGTCCATTATTTGTTTGTATATGTGACCTACCACGCACTCCTTGCCCGCCTCACCACTACTCTCCCACCCAAAATAGCAGTAAACTTTTTTTTTCCCTGCATCAAAATGGTTCATCCCCCGCACAGCCTCCCTCCAGCACCACCGAATTTTTGCATGGCCACCCAAAATAGCAGTAAACTTTTTTTTTCCCTGCATCAAAATGGTTCATCCCCCGCACAGCCTCCCTCCAGCACCACCGAATTTTTGCATGGCCCTCTCACGTCCTTCTTTGCCCATTCTGGCCCCATCACGTCCCTCATTGACCCCTGAAGCCCCCCATATTTCCACATTTTTCCTGAAACAACTAAAGTCTATAAACAGATGTCTAAGCTACCCCCAACAGCCCCTCCAAGCTCTTTTACATTTTCTTCTCTATCCGAAAGACAGCCGAAGTCTTCCAAAGACATCCAAAGTCTCATACCCCATCCTCCCCACAGCCCCGTAATATATCCGAATCTATCGGAAAACAGTGGAGTTTTTTAGAGTGCAGCCTAAGCTTTCCCTTTATGACCCCCAAAAACCTTCATACAATTACTAATCCTTCGAAGGAATGCAAAATTTTTTCGAAGGGACGAAAAAAGCACCATAGTAACTTCAAAAAAAATATAGCGATAAATGCAGAAAGGAGAACAAAATTTATTTTATCGGATTACAAGTCAAGTAAATTCAAAAAACGGAATACATGATGATATCTTCGTCGGGATCTCTAAAAAAATAGTTTTATATAAAATAAGAATTTTTTGAAGTGTAAATGTCAAGATCATCAAAAATTACTTTAAATTTGTCTAATTAGTTAGTTCTCACTACACGTATCACATCATCTATTCGATGCGAGCGAGTACAGATGTAGCGCCCTCTTAAGCAGATAATTTACAAAAGTTCCTTTGTATTTTTGAACCGATGATATAGCTGCTCAGACGACAGGCAAACATTGATAATTTTTTTTTTTTTATTATAAGAGTGAGCATGTCGAGTAAGCAAAAAACCAATACAAGTAATAATGTCTTGATGCGTGACATTGTAATGAGGATGGGATTTCACAGGTGAATCTCAGACGAAAAATGTAACTTATAATGCGGGCACTCCGGTGTTAAAAAAAATCAGATCATCTGACGCTGTATTGTTAATAGTAAAAATATAACATCCGATTTGCTTACAGTGGAGTTTCACTCTTTTCTAAGTAACAATATTAGATTTAAATACAGGAATGAGAGACGTTCCAATTTTTTTCCGCTTAATATTTTTTGAGGGTCGAAATTTGTGTTCTGCGTTATAGGAGTAAAAACAGTCCACACAACAACATCCATGTCAGCTGCAACGATTCTGATGGTATGGATATTTTTTCGCAGTGCTCAGATGTCTCCATCGTCTGTTTGTTTACACATAGGAACTTTTGTCAATCATCTGTCTTAGAGGGCGCTAAATCTGAACTGGATCGCAGTGAATAAGAAAACGAAATTTTAACTTTAACTCAATGTTATGTAAGAAAAATCATTGGAAAAAAAGGATAATATTTATTATATAACAGATATCAACACCATCTCTAAGGTATTTCTGCGATGAACTGGATTGTTTCCCTGCAATTTCTAACAGATCAATTGATTTTATTAATGAATACAAATATTTAAACAACATGCCCACCCCCACTCTATGTTTCTGAAAGCCTACCCTCGCACTAAATCCCGAAATCCTCGAACAACATACAGAAAAATCAAACTTTAACGAAGTATAGTACTTACAGAGATCACACGACCACAATTTCTTCATGCCTTCCTAACACCTTCGCAGACTCTTGGCTCTTGTCTATTTTTAAGGGTCATTATCTATCAGTGTTTCTACTCTTTCTGCCGTGTAAAGGCGTAAGTGTGGTTTCGTACAACATTTTTACTTATGGATTGGTATTAAAGATGGAGAGATTATAAATATATTTAATAACTTTAAGAACATTTACAGTTGAGAAATAAAAAAGTTTTATAAATAAACGACAAATAGAAATAAATCATTTATAGATAAATAAAAGTAGTTTGGTTTACAAGTAATAAAAACTTAACACCTAAAGCTTACTCACATCTTTTACAAAATAAAAGTGTGATCATTCAATTTTTGAATTTGGATAATTAAAAAAAAAATGTTTCTTATAATTTTTTGTAGATATATATTACCTAGAAAACTTGCATAGTACCTTTAAGATATTTCTACGGCACGCTAGAATTTGTTCATAAAATTATTATTATTTTTTTTTTTAATTAGTACAAATCGCGGCATTTGTACTTTTACAAAAAATAAATATATTTCATTTTAATAAGAAGAAAATATATTCAAACTTTTGAAAACCACGTCAAAAATACGTTAATTCTACTACTAAAAAGAAGACAATATTCAATTTTATCTTAGAAAAGTAAGCATATTATGTTATATCCTTTTAAAAGTATGAATTTAACATTTTCAACTTTTAAGCGTTCATTTTCCTTCTTTTGGTCAAGAGTTTATCACTGGGCGAAAATATATGCAAAAAACAAATCCTATAAAGTTGAAAAATTCTCAATCATATGTTATTAAAATAGGAGATTTACTTGTATCTGGTCGCACGTAGTAGATTTACAATTTTTTAATTTTCAAGGCATCTTTTTTTATTTTAAGATATTGGCCTTGAGTGCGATTTCGAAACAACGCCTCCAACGAACAACTTGAGAAGTAAAAGTGGAATCGGAAAAAAACAGACACCCCACTCTTTATAATTCTTAATAAGGACTGTGTTAAATGTGAAATCCAATAATTGAGACTGTAAAATGTTTTTAGAAGTTGTTAAAAAGAAATATGTGAATTGTCTTTAGACAATTATCAAGAAGCATAAAAGTTTGAAAATAAACACAGTATTAGCTGCTTAATTTTCAATGATAAAAGGTAATGTAGAAAATGTATCAATAAAATATTGCAATTCAAAATCGCATAATATTCATCAAAGAACTGATTTAGGTAAATGGTTTACAGAAAATGTACGACAACCAATAGATAAAGACAGAAGATTTTTAAGAAAAAAAGACAGGTTTGTTTTTACATTTGTAATCTAGTTGTTAACATTAATAAATTAAGTCTAATGAGAGAAAGCTCTGAGGTTTTACTGCCAGACTATGTGAAAAATAAAAAAGCTTGTATAAATGCAGTGAATGATGATCAGCAATGTTTCAGGTGAGCTGTATTGTCAGCTTTGCATCTAGTAAAATATTATGCATCTCGAGTTTGTAATTGCAATATATATACAGAATGAGTATAATTTTTGTGGTATTTAAGTCCCACTGGATAAAAGAAAAATATTAAAGTTTGAAAAATAGAATAATATTTCAATAAATCTATATTTTAAAAAATGTAGGAAAATTTATATTGTTTAACCAAGTCATTTGACAAACAATCGAATAGTATAAAGCATTTCAATCTTTTACTCGTAAAAGCTTTTATGCTGATGAACATCAATAGGTTAACAGAATGTCTGTAAAGAATGACAGTTCCACTATGTTTGAATGATAAAATTTATCTTATTTAGTGAGCAATCGGTTATCTGAACATTATCATAGGACATACATGGTTTATTGTTGTTTTCATTATTTTCATACTCAAGAAAAATTAAAAGTGCACATAATAGATTGTAGAGATGTAAATAAAGGTGAAATTATGCTTCCTGACAAAATAAAAAATAAACATTCAGTTCAGTTTGAAAAGTTTAGGTACACAAATTATGCACGTTTTGTTGCCTATTCAGTTGTTGAATGTTTGCTAGAAGCTATTAAATGTAAACGCGTATACGCTACTTTGATAAGTGGAGCTTTGATAGCTTTATATTAGCATACAAAAGCTATAGGAAATGTCAAAAAGATGATAAAAAACTGGCTACATGGTTCATAAAAAACTTATATTCTCTTGCTATATACTTGGATAAAAGTCACAAAAATCTGTTGGCACTGATAAATTTACTCTAAAAGAACAAGTTAAATTTGAAAACGCCATTAAGTGTCACACATGTAGCAAATCTTTCATCATAACTGATACAGTTTAATAAATATAATTCCCATCAGCATAATAATTATGATTGTCAATATTTCTTACTGTAATACTAATTTTCTATCTTATAAAAGAAATTTTTTTCTACTATAGTTATCGAAGCCCTGCATGTAGTCAATGCAATATAAATTACCAAGACTCTAGAGTTATACCAGTAATATTTCAGAATTTCAGTGGATTCGATTCTTATTTATTTATAAAAGAGCTTGCAATATGATTTCCTGGTCGAGGGCAGCTTTTGCCACGTACTAATAAAAAGTATATTTTATTCGACAATATGTTAAAGAAACTAACATTAATCTCCATTTCACCAGTTTCTTAAAGTTTATGGCTATTACCTAAGACAAGTTATCACCATATTTAAAAAAACTCGATTTAGTGAGAAAAAAATATGTATTAACATGCTAATACTCGTTGAGCATGGTATACGCGGTTGGATAGTTCGTTTTCTAATAGATATTCCGTAGCAATCAATTTTTATACAGAAAAAGGATAGAAAGCTAGCAACATAAGAAATACATTATGTTCCACGATGTTAATAGTCTATATAAATGGGCTATGAATCAATCATTCCCTCGAAGTGGCTTTCAGTAGATGGAATATATCAATCAGGTTAGACATTTCTACGATAGATGATCATGCTTAAATTGGATACATCATTGAACTCGCCAGGCTTAAAATAGGAAAAATTGATGACAACGCTGTAGAACATAAACCTATACGTAATTGACTACCGAGCTTTTAAATAAGTAGCGAACTATGATCTTTGTATAAAACAAATTTATTAAGTCCTACAATTTATTTAGAGTCTGTGGCTAAAATATACATGAAATTGCATACCGCAAAACGGCAAAATGCTAAAAATGAATGTAAGAAAATATTGTAAAGGTTTTTTTTCACGCAGATGATGGAAAAACAATGGAAAAGAAGTGAAAGTGCGTCGATGCAATGCTTATTTATAAGTAGAAAAGTTGTTACGGAGCCGAAGTGTTAATAGATCATCCAAGTTTTCATAGATGTAATATTTTAAATGAACAACTTGTAGCCATGGCGATATAATTTATATTAGAAAACCAATTTATGTAGTACTAAGTGCCTTGGACTCGACTAAAACACTCGTACATATATTTTACTACGATTTCATAAAAAGTCGTGTAGGATATTGATCCAAGCTTCTATACACTGATACAGATAGTCTGGTGTTTAAAGTTTTCAATATCAATATTTGTTGGAAATTGATTGTATCGGTTTTGAGTTTAGATGTTAGCACTGTTATTTTTATTTATAGATTGCGGCCAATCGTAAGTTCACACGGACTTTAAACTGTAGACAATCGCACGAGCTATGTACACACATCGAGTGGCTCGCTGCTGCGGTGCGCAGCCCGCCTCGCCCGCTTAAGCAAGCAGGTAGTCTTGCGTTACTACCTTGCCTTTATACCTACATAATTTTTAATACTCAAATCTTACACAAATTTTACAGTCCACTTATTCAATCTCGCACATGCTCCTTCGAGCCGGATCAGAGTAGAGGATGATTGCGCTGCGGATTTTTGTTGGCACGTGGTGTCACAAAATTACGCTATTTTGGCTTTACTTTGGGTGTGGGGCGGATTCCGGACAGTGCGACGGTACTCTGGTCGTATGTAATATATATATATAGTGCTCTTCTTCTAACACATACGCAAGTGCGTGGTGTGGCAGGGAGGCCTCGATGTTTGCTAGCTTGCTCATTACATCATGCACGAGCTCGTAGCCGTTTGCCATTTTGAGTCGGCACTGTGCTACGACGGGGGACAGTAGTGTCAGCCATTGCTTCCCGTACAGCGGGCCTTCGTCGTGCAGCATAGACGAAGGTTGCCTAGAGAGTGTTGATGCGTGCGCTGCTGGCTATTTATGGCTGCTGCTGCTGTCATCTCAGTGTGATTTCACAAATTCTAGGTTATTTCAAGCGTTTATGTTGAAAAATTTGTATTTACATTGTATTAGTTAAATTTATTATTGTAGATATTAATTGTACTTCATTTTAATCGATTCTATTTGATGTCTTTGCTTGAATTGTGGTAATTTTGTCTGTTGTGCAAGTCGAGTTTGCTCATTTGTACCACAGATCATTTTCTTGCAGCTTGGGTAGTCTTGTTTTACCTGGTTGTTTGATCTAAATTCTATAAATATGGAGTCACTTTATGAAAAACAACTCAGGCATTTAAACAATATTACCAATGCCTTTGTTGATTTCAAGCAAATGGGACAAGATCAAATGACCACGGGTCAGGCGTCCTTTAGACTGAATCAACTTCAAGTAACATATGAATTATTTAAAGAAATTCATGCTGCTATTATGCAGTCGTCTCCCTTACCAATAACTTATGATTATTTTAAAGAGAAATTTTTCGATGTAGTTGAGGATAAATTTTATATTGTGCAGGGAGATTATGAAGATTTCTTATTATCTTTAGGTGATTCGGCTAATCCTACTCACTCACTACAACCTAACTTGAATCCAGGTGTTGCTACCTCATCTTTACCTACTATTGACCTCCCATGTTTTTCAGGTGACCTTACTTCTTGGGAAAATTTCCGTAATGTATTCAGGGAATAGTTCATAGAAAAGAGGAGATCTCTAATATCATCAAGTATCAACACCTCAGAGTGCATCTGAAAGGTGAGGCTTTGGATTTAATCAAGAATATTCCTCTTACTGAAGAAAACTATATTAAAGCTTGGGATACCTTGATAGGATATTATGATAATAAATGACGTCTCATTATTAATCATACCCCTGCTATCCTTAGTTGTACAGCCATGAGGAGTTATTCTTGTCCTGAAATCAAGCGAATATCCAAGGAAATGCTTAGTTTGTTGGATTCTCTTGTTTCGTTAGAGCGAAATATAGGTGGTGCTGACTTGTTTGTGGCACTAGTAGTCAGTGAATTTGACTTTGATACAAATAGAAATTGGCAAAAGATGTTGGGAAGTGGTAGCGATACTCCTACCCTACGACAATTGGGTGAGTCTATTTCTTCGCAGATTTCACTCTTGAATCTTTTGTTAGAAAGCATGTTAACTCTCGTGGTATTTTAGCAAGTAAGTCTAAAAAGCTCATTTCTACTTCTCATAAGTCTGGTGTTGCTAACGATTCTTGTATGTTTTGTCACCTAGAACATAGAATGGCTTCATGTGATTCCTTCAATACACAGACTTGGAAGGCTAAATGGCAATTTATTCAAGAGCATTATCTTTGTTCCAACTGTTTTGGGCAGCATACGAATAAAGACTGCCCTTCTAAGTCCAGGTGCCAGTATTGCAAGCAGCAGCATCACTCAGTGATGCACAGAGATATCAAGTCTGCTTCTCCTTCTGATGTAAAACCACTAGACTGTTTGATTAATTCAGTAGATTTTAACAATGAGTACGATACAGTCAGGGACTTTTTTTTTCATCACAGTTGATAAGTAGACTGAATTGTATTTTAATTCTAAATAATTAACCCATAAATATTGTATCGACACAGTTTGCAAGTAGATCATAGGTCAGCTTTATATTTGCTCCTTCTAAGCAAAGTTGCTCTTATGAGCCTTTTGACTTGCTCTTTGAGTCAAGTTTCTCCCTAAGACGTGGCATTGCTTAATCTTTGAGTTAAGTTGCTCTCGTGAGCCCTCTTTATACTTGCTCTTTTTGAGCTAAATTGCTCTTAGGAGCCTTTTCACATGCTCTTTTGAGTCAAGTTGCTCCCTGAGCCGTGGCACTGCTTACTCTTTAAGTTAAGTCGCTCTTGTAGGCCCTCTTTATACGTGCTTTTTTTGAGCTAAGTTGCTCTTATGAGCCTTTTGATTTGCTCTTTTGAGTCAAGTTGCTACCTGAACCGTGGCATTGCTTACTCTTTGAGTTAAGGTGCTCCTGTGAGCCCTCTTTATACTTGCTCTTTTTGAGCTATGTTATTTTTTGGTTTTCCAACATCAACAAACTTATTTTTCAGCTGATTATCAAGCTTTAAGTAAAAGTCAAGAACTACCATCGCGTCATGACTTGTCACTTCCTCACTCTTCTAGATTGCGCAGCTTAAGACTCTTTTTATGCAAAGGTATCATTAGAGTTGGTGGTCGTATTAGTAGGGCTTTATTAGACTCTGAAACTAAACATCCTATAATTTCGTCTAACAAAGATCATTTAACTTTTATTCTTATTAAATATTATCACAGACTTACCCTCCACGGAGGTGTACAATGGACACTACCCACAATTCGCCACAAGTTTTGGATCTTCCGCGGACGTCAAGTTGTTAGGGTTAAAATTTCACATTGTATTCCTTGCAAAAGATACTTGTCAAATACTGAGTCCCGACTTATGAGTGATCTACCTAGCTAGCGAGTTATCTCTTGTCCACTCTTTCAAAGAACTGGTGTTGACTTTGCCGGGCCCTCTCCCATACGTATGACCAAACATCGTGGAAAGGGTACTCTAAAAGGTTATGTTGCAGTTTTTATTTGTCTTGTTACCAGGGCTATTCACTTGGAGTTGATTGAGGAGCATTCTTCTAAGGCGTTTATTGCTACTTTTCACAGGTTTGTCTCTAGACGTGACCATTGCACTGATATATACAGTGATCAAGATACTACCTTTGTTGAAGCAAACTCTGAACTTAGGGAAATGTGGCATAATATAACTAAGCAATCTTCTTTTATTCATGCTTTGAACGATTTAGGTACTTGTTGGCATTTCAACCTCCCGTAGCCCCTCACTTTGGGGGTTATGGGAATCAGCAGTCAAATCAACAAAGTTTCATTTGAAACGTGTTGTAGGTGAACAAATTTTGACCTTCAAATTAATCTAAAACTCTCGTACTCAACTTGTTCGATTATTCGATCGAAATTTTGACCTTTGTTGAATTTTCCACATTTTTATGCCGTATTGAAGCTTGCCTGAATTATAGGCCATTGGCTCGCCCTTCCGACGACCCTGATGATTTGAACCCTCTGACTCCAGCTCGTTTTCTGATATAAGGGCCTTCGTATCTAATTCCAGAGCCTGATTGTAGGTTAGAAGATATACCATCCCTTAAACGTTGGAAACTTCTAACACAGGCCCTTAATATTTTTTGGAAAAGATGGTCGTCAAAATATTCAACTTAACTCCAGGCTAGATCCAAATGGTTGGTTCCTAAAAGATATGTACAGATTGGTGATTTGGTTCTTATTAAAAACGCGATCACTTCTCCTGGTAAATTGCCGTTAGGAAGTATTGTTGAAGTCTATAAGGATACTGAATCTATGGTCAGAGTCGCAAAAATTAAAACTGCTAATTCTGTTTTTGATAGATCTTTTCACAAATAGATTCTGCTGCGTGCTATAAACGAGCTTAAACCAGATCCATCTGTTTGATATTTTAATACTTTGATTGTTTATGACCATTTTTCTTCTTGATTTAAAATTGTTTGGTCATACGTTACAAAACGAATTCAGAAATAATTTTATTTTACTTTATTTAATGTTTGATTTCAATTAATCATACATTTCTAATAGATATCATTATTGTAAGTGGTAAAGGGATTCACATTTAATTTCACTGAAATCTTATAATCACGTCAAAGCAATTAAAAATAAATAAGTTCTCGATTTGATGAGATGACAGTTTGCCTTTTTGATATTCAACTTATGATTTCGTTGTCTACCAACCCAAGGAGAAGGAAGTTTTTAATTGTTTTCATATTTTTTTAATTAATATCGTAAACTAATTGCATGATCTACTTAAGTTTTTACTGTTGTAGATCAACTAAAGGAAAACAATGTTTTTATTATTATTGTTATTATTATAATTTTTTTTTTTTTTTCAAAAAGTCGTAACTATGTACATTTTATCTTCTGATTTTGATTGATTTCTCTGCGCTGACACTCCGTTCTATCAATCTGAGGAGTTTTTTGGAAACTGAATGTGTCGGTTTGGAGCTTAGATGATAGCACCGTTATTATTATCAATAGATTGTGACCAATCGTAAGTTCACATGGACTTTGAACTGTAGTCAATCGCACGAGCTATATACACACATCGAGTGGTTCGCTGCTACGGCGCAGTCCGCCTTGCCCGCTTAAGCAAGCAGGTAGTCTCACATTACTACTTTGCCTTTGCACCTACATAATTTGTAATACTTAAATCAAGTTTTATCACCTCGATACAAAAGATACGAAAAGTGACCAAATTATTGTAATATCAGTTTTAAGTGATTTCTTATAATATATTGTGATTCATACAAAGTTCTTAGTATGTGTTATTATAACCATAAGTCTTATGTGCACCATTTCATAGCCCTATTGTTCATTCTCTGCTCTGGGTCCTGGCGTATAAAGACACCAATTTTATAGTCCACTTATTTAAATATATAATTTTGCACAATATTTATAATGTGATGCGAGAACGTATTAACAAATTTGATACATAGGACCATGCAAAAGACAACGAATTCAAAATGCTTAAAAAAAAATGTCATGAAATTGTTGGTCTAATAAAAGACGAAAAAAATGAAGAAGTTATTTTACAATTTGTCGGACATTGCTGCAAAATGTATGGTATCAGGATAACAAATTAAAATCCTGTGAAAAAATCGAAAGGCGTCAAAAGCTCTGTGGTCAACGCTGCTATATATTTTGATGACTATGTAAAAAGTTTGCGAAAAAATGGAAGCATGCCTCGATACAGTGAAATATTAAGTCACGGCTCAACGAAATTTTTCCCAAAAAATAAGTTGAGGCTGAACTAAGTGCTTATGATGACAAATGCCATGTATAAATCAACCAAAATGACATTCTTTCTAGAAGTCATTATTGTTTAGCCAGACGAAGAAAGGATGAAAGAAAGTAAATTACAAATCTAAGTGAAGACAAACCATCACACATAATGGTCAAGCTATTACAGTGGATAGTGAAAGAAGAAGGAGAAAAAAAGCCACAGTCACCGCTAAAACATGTAAGAAAGGGAAGAGCGCTATATCAGGAGCTGTCTCAGGCTTTAGAGCTGTGTCGCCACAAGAACCAATTAGCTTGCAACTACAAAATCTTTGAGCAAGTATCACCAACGACCAACCGCGAGCTAGAAAAAAAAACCAGTCAGAATCTAACGAAATTATACCCAATAAGTTAAAAATAAATTTCAAGGCTGGTAAATTTTTAAGTATTACCAGTTATTTTCTACTCAATTTTGAAAATAACAAGAAAAAATTTAATTTCTGTTTTGTATTATTACAGATGGATCTGACAGCGTTTAAAATGATTGCAAATGATGAGTTTTTGCCTACTGAAAAACTCAACGTAATGATGTGAGGGCATTTATACTTGGTATCGAAGCTGCGAAAAGTGAGACCGAAACGTGGACCGAGAGTTGTTGTCGAATCACAAGAAGTATAACAAGTTTTCTTGTCTATAAAAACATCTAGCTCCCTTTATGCAAACAATGAATTATATATTGAACTGTCGGATGCAGTAAACCAAATTTTGCTAAGTGCAACGTATAATATATTTCATAATTGGAATTTTTCTTCAATGTAATTTTCTATGAATGTGTAATGTTAGCAAAAAATAAATAAATAAAATTTTTGTAACTGTTTGTAACATTCTTGTACAGTTATATAATAAAAAATTTAATAAACCAAGATTAATAACAAAAAAAAAAGTTGGGAAAATGAAACACTGTCGTTGTCCTTGAGCATGACTATATTTTACTTTTTACTTTAGTAAATTCTCGGAATTCTCAATTCAAAATTTGGTAATGTAAAAAAAAAATAAGGTCATGCTCAACAACAATGACAGTGTTTTTATTCATTACATGCAATATATTATGAAAGTTTTAAAAATCTAACATCTTCTTTTGCATCTTATTCCTGCTAATCTAGTTATCGTGCGTATTACCGAGACCCAACCACTTAGCAAATACTTTATTCCCTTATCTTCAAATGACTTTCTCAACAAGGTACATATCTAAATAATTTGTTTCCTGCAGCTTCTGCTCGTAAAAACCTCCAGCAGTAGGTTGATCTTAATATTCCTTGAAATAGTATGTCACTGGATTTGTTGCTGCTATACGAGTGATTGATAATATTTTTGTTGCCCTATTAGGTGTATTACTTTTCTTCAAATATTTACTTTGCCTTGCTCATGCGGACTTTATCACTAACTTAGAATTCCGGTTTTGGATCGCTGCTACCTTTACATTTTGTTAAATTTTCTCAAAACTTGAACCTTATTTTCAGTTACAACATTTTTCAATTTGATACCATTCGTTCAATAATTTATATTCCTATATAATTTTATTATTGATTGTAAAAAATATGCAACCATTTATAATTGCCCTGTAAGCTGAATTTTTTCTTCGAT
This sequence comes from Copidosoma aretas, assembly GCA_030522625.1. Lineage (NCBI taxonomy): Eukaryota > Metazoa > Arthropoda > Insecta > Hymenoptera > Encyrtidae > Copidosoma > Copidosoma aretas. The sequence goes on from JAPYYV010001251.1 coordinate 12,671, forward strand.
AAATCTTTTAAGAGACGGTTAAATTTCTCGCATATAAATGCCTCGAGATTGCTGTACGTCGAAAACAATTTTATTGTATATTTTCATACAGTATTTTGGAAATTCGAATTGTGAAATTCTTTAGCTCGATTAGTTTGTAATTTTACCGGTATTCAGTCTTCTTTAAATATAGACTGCACCGATGATAATACTTTTTGACCAGTTTTTTCTTACTGGGTACAGCCCACGCATATAATTAAAAAGAATCAATCACGGTAAGAATATACCTATAACTGTTATTTTTATGCAGTAAAAAAAGTTTGCTTGTTAAGTCTTATGTTAGGTCCCACGAACGCGGTGCTGCTTTATAAAGCTCCTCTAAAACTCGTTTAATGTATTAAGAGTCTAGGTTCATGTTGTTAAATAAGCTGCAAGAAATAAATATTTATTTTGCACATTGTTTGTGAAATTTCGCAGGCTATCTATTTCTTTGTCAATACTTTAAATTTTTTTATTGAGCAAACATAGTTCACTGCATGTTGAGGCTATTCTGGTCTTACAAGATTGCATTATATTTTAATATTAAAATCATTCTGTATATTTGTAGTCAGTTTATGTCTAATACCTGGACACCACCTCAAGTCTACCTAGTTTACGACCGAATGCGTCAACGCTCATTTTGAAAAGAAGGTAAATGACTAGGCACAATTATATAAATGTACATATATCTACTTATATATAGTTGTAAGGATTTCAGATTTTTGCTCCTTCTAACCTCTCCCCCCCTCACCATCCCTAAATTTACAGGAGATTATTTGTTTGACTTGTACGTGGTTTGCACGATAGTCATTTATTTTCTCGACTCCCCCCCCCATGCCGCCCATTCGCCACCTCCTCCATAATTCGCTTGTTTTTCCAGTGTTTTAACGTGAGCAACTGTTTTACTCTTAATACTACCCCCTCGCCACCCCTCAATCCCCATTAAATTTCTCTCACCACCCCCTCGCAGAAATATAACTTTTTCAGTAATTTTATGTGAAGTGGTTATTGAGCGAGTTACTGCAGACGGCAAAATTACTGCGCTTTACCTAATAACAGCGTACGACCCAACTACGCCTTCCTTTGACATCATTACAGCATGTATATGTCCGAAAAATGTTCTCCTTGCTCTTACTGTTTTTAGCATAGTTCTTGAAATTGTTATTACGATATCGCGTTTTTATTGTTTACATTTTTATCATGAATAAAATTGTTCAATAAATAAGAATAATATTACTCAATAATTTCTTCGCTTCATCTTGCGGTGATCATTCAGGAGCGCTTTTTTAAGATAGGCTACCTGTTTACTTTGTAAAAACAATACTTATTCTACAAAGAGTAATTTTAGCTGTATAATTATTCATATCTAACGTTACTTTCTTGACCTATTGTGAAAGGCGAACAGGCCACATTCACTTTTTTAATACCCTTGTCTATTACATACAACAAGTTTATAAAAACTTTACTGATTATAACACATTTGACAATTTCAATTATTCAATTAATCTATATTTGAAGAATACTAATAAATAATTACTGCTAGAATTGTGACATTTAAAACTTCTTCCCAAATAATTTTTTTAATGACGTTTTTATTGTTCAATTCTAATTAAATGACGATATTATTTGCATGTTTGCATCTAGACAATGCTACATATAAGTTACCATAAAAAAATGAATGTTTATTATTATAATAGCCTATTTCGTGAAAACTTTAGTCTTTGTATTTATTTATCGCCATTAAAAATGCTGAAACGATGAAATAATATTTTCTACACAAAAGGAATAGTTAAGTAGAATGTTTTATTAGAACATAATAGAATTCTTAAAAAACAATTTATCTACTGTTTTTCAGCTGTAATGATTTCGGATTTTTTGGTTTTAATATCAAATTCGTATAGTTTGGTTATTGTCAATCTTGTACTATTACAAAGACTATTATTTATACTTGAGTCTCGTCATGACGGCACTATCGTTCTTATTTTTAAAATTAATTTATGTGGTGAGACACCTTCGTAAATATTCTTTAGTACTTTTATTGAAATTAATATTGATGTAATATACAAGTTTATCAACTTCTTTATAAGTAGCCTTGTTCATACTATAACGGCTTTACAAAAACAATGGAAAAAGTTCAACGTGACTTGTTAATAATGGCACTATTTGTTGTCAGATTTCAAAGATTTCAGAATATTTTTGAACATACATCATATGTTATCTAATTTTCAGGAATATCAAAAGCCATAATATGATCTTATATTCATTAATAATTTTGAAAATATTTCGTCTATTAATTGCATAAATATTTGTTATTGAGAAATATTAAATAATGGCCATAAATATCAATCTATGAATGTGTTAGAAACTATTCACTTCTGTTACTATTTTTAATCAGCAGTAGAATTCAGCATAAAACTTCAACTAAAACTATTAGTTTATTTGTAAAGGTTTATGATTGTTACGCAAATATTGTAAAGTTTTGTTAACAATTTATACTGTTTGTTTTAGAATTATTGGAGCTCTATACAATGTAATCGAATCTAATTCTTTTTTTTTTCTTCTCATCAATTTCAAACTTTGAAAATGTACTTTCAATGTTATACAAGTCTTATGGTAATGTGAAAGACCTATGACTTGTCGTACCCTTTAAAAATAGTAATAATGCAATGCCTGTCCATGGCATTATTGTAATTTTTTGTTGTATAGAAATAAAAGAAATTTCGTGCAAAAATAGATATATGGGGCAGTTAAGCAGGGCAATAATAATATCGTTTCTATTGAAACTTTAGAAATCGAGAGTACTTTATGTGGAAACAATACCGGGATTTTTTCAGAATTTCTTACTCACACCCTTGGCGTCTGTGATAGTGACAATTTCAGAACTTTTACTTGAATTGTAAACTTGTTGGTTTCGTGGAAAAATTTGTAAGCATCAGAAAATAATTTGCTACATGATAGAATTTTTTCGAAAAAATAGGATAAAAATATTTATAAAATTATTTAGGCTAGTTTACACCTTATTTCTGGGTTCAAAAGTTTTCAATCTAGATTTCGAAGTATATGACATTTTTTTGTTAATTTCTTTTTCGAAAGATTGGATTAAAAGATTTACTTGTAAATATTCTTTGTCGCACGATAGAAGTTGGATCGATGTGAGCGCAAGAGCGCGCTGAAGGTAACAATATACTATCTTCATGTTCTATCGTGTCCTGTAAGAGGATTAAAAAAAAATGTTGAGAGCTATGTTGAAAACAAGTATAATGAATAATTTTCGTTGATAGCATTATTTTCGACGAACAAATTCATAAAATTTGAGAACTCTTTTGCCCGGTAAAATAGTTAAATACGATTTGATAAGAATTTTAATTCTTTCATTACGAAAATTCTAAGTAAATAAAGGTATTTAGTGTCACTGATTACAAATCTAGTGATTAATTTAAAAAAACTTAAAAAGTGGATCCAATACAGTGGCTTCCATTTTACAAATTAAGTGATTTCACCAATTAAAAAATATATTCGTAATCCACATGATGTTTAAAGTAAAATGTATCGAATTCGAAATTCGCATCTATAGCACTACTTTCAAGAAAAAAATTCCTGCAGTTTTAGAACTCTTTGGCACAATAAAATAGTAAAATAATATTTGATTTGAATTGCAGTCCTTTTATCACGGAAATTCAACGTGCCGAAGAGTAATTATGATAACTGCTTACAAATTTTCGTGATGGACTCATAAAATCTAAAATAGCGGGTCAAATATGGCAGCTTGGATTTTTAAAGTGTACGAATTCCGAATGTTGAAAAGTACTATTGTAATATACGTTTAATTCCAAGTTAAACTTGTTCATTACAAAATATCAATTCATAGCACTATATCTAAAAAAAATTCATGTGATTATGAAATTTCTTATGATAAATAGCAAAAGTGGTAAAAATTAGGATTATTAGTAGAAATTATTACCTGTGGAACCATGTTTTGACTCACCCTTCTGAAAATCTATCTTATAAAGTATTTGTTACTTATGCCATAACTTTAAGATGTATTGGCGGTGTTTTTGCTTCATCTTTAATTTTTAAATTTTCTGTTATCATAAATTTATTTGGAAGTACAATATTACTTCGGTGTTGATTATTTCAGCATGCACAACCATTTTTATACTGTTTCGCTATTGTTTACAACGATTTTCTACTAATTTCAAATAACCTGCAGCTAATCCTGCAGAATCATGTATGGCTTATCACGAAGTTAACTGTTCATTACTTTTTTTAAATTAAATTGTAGCATATAACGATTATTTCCATTTATAAGAAGTGAAAAAAAAAAAATAGAAGACCAGATTCCGAATTCGGGTCAAAAGAGGTTGTTTCCTCTTATTTAATCATTTTTACAATTAATTTTTTATAGTAATAGTAAGTTCTATTGCACAGAGAGAATGATCAAGTGAGTGCAGTAAGAATGTAAGAAAAATAGTTTCTAGATGATAAATCACCCACAGGAAACAAAAGCGATAACCATGTAGGTTTTTCTGCATATTTTACTGCAAGACTATCTGTTCATCTGTGATTGTATAGCACAAAATTTTCCTGTCTTCCCTGCCGGGCACTCACAGCAAATTGTTAGATTTATCCGTGTTTTACCGTGGAAAATGTTGTTTTGTAATTTTCGAGAGCACCACTGATCCACCACTTTACCACCTTGCGGCCGTGCGTGTCATCGTGCCGCACGAGGTTGGGTTCGGGGAGCGCGCAGGGAGGCAGCGCCCCACCAGTATATATATATTATATAGAGAAATATAAAAGAGTGAATGAAATTCAAATTGTCTGATCTAATAAGGCAGACGAAAATAAGTATATTATAAAAAATTAGGTGCCAACTGCAATGGCTATTATTGTCTGATTTTTTTTTGGCAATCACAGCGTAACAATTACTTTTCATCATAGATTTTCTGGAAAGTGAGTAACAACATCGGTGCACTAAAAATAAACTGTCCTCATGATCCTAATATTTTCTGTCTTAGCAAAACATTTCATAATTAGATGAATCTTTTTTCAGATACATTGTTGCCAATTGATATTGTGTACAAAACAAGCTTTACTCAGAATTATACGTGAATTACTATACTACTAATCAACTTTCAAAATTCGTAAGCTTTTTAAATGTGAGCCGTCATATTGGATCCGCCATTTTAGATTTTTCGAGTCTGTCACTGAAACTTTTAAGTAGTTATCAAAATTAATTTTCGGCACATAGAAGTTGCGTGATGATAGGATTGTAATCTGAATCAAATATTATTTTACTATCTCATGGGCCAAAAGTTCTAAAACTTTATGAATTTTTTCCTCGGAAATGGTTCTATCTACAAAAATTTTGTAAAAAACACGCTTAACTCAATACATCATGTAGATCAGGAATATATTCTGTAATCGTCGAATTTCTGTTATCTCCAAATTTCTGGCTGCCATATTGAATCTACCATTTTGAGTATTGTGAGTTTGACGCTGGATTTGAAATCAGCGATCCTACTAATGAGGAATAGTAGTTCTCGTACCAGATCAAGAAGACTTTAATTTGCGAAATATCAGTTTTTTTTTACTTTTACAGAACAAGATGGAACATAAAAATAGTATCACCTATAGCGTGCCCTAGCGTCTATATCTATCAAACGTGTACTATGCGACAAAAATTATTTAGGCTGAAACAATTTGAACCTATTTTTTTGAAAAAACACTTTAAAAAAGTGTCATTTACGTCGAAAATTTAATTTTGAACTTTAAAATTTTCAAGAAGGATGTATCTCAAAACTTTAAATAATATTTTTATTGTACTCTACGGACAAAATGCTATTAAGTAGCAGTTTTTGAAATATTTTTTATCATTTTTCCACTAAATTAGTAAGTTTACTGTATACGAAAAAACTCCGAAATTGTAACTGTCACTGAAACCATAGATGTTGGTAAAAAAACTAAAAATTTAAAGTATTGTATTATTATGAAATACTTTTGATACCTCAAGATTTAAGAAGGACAATTTTGTTTTTCTTACGCTTTATGTAAAATGCCCCATACATCTATTTTGTTCAAGACTTGAGATCATTTTATTTCAAAACAACAAAAATTACATCAATGGCATGTTCAGGCATTCCGTCAATACTGATTTCCAAATGTATAAATAGTCATAAGATATTTAAATTACTGTTGGACTTTTAAAACATTAGAGGTTTATTTTAAAAATTTAAAATTAACAAAACAAAATTTAGAGAAATCACTAAATTTTTTTAAGTTAAAGAGAAAGAATTAGAGAGAATTCAGAGAAATAAAGTTCTAATGATTCCAAAAAGCATTAAAAATTGATGATAGATCTTTACAAGATTTGTGTAACAATTATACACTTTTTAGAAATAAATTATTAATTTTAGAAGAAGATTTTTGTTAAATTCTACCGGTAAATAAAAATAGTAGCAGGACTATAGAAACTTCTAAAACAATTGAATCTACAGATTTATGGCGATAGTTCAATATTTTTCAATTGAAAAATAATATGCGATCAATACACAATTGTTTTTCCAAATTATTGTTAAATATTGGAGATAGATATACTTTTGATATTCCTAAAACGATAACAAAAGACACGTGTTCAAAAATTTTAAAAACCTTTTAAATTTGACAAAAAAAAGCACAATATTAACAACTTATAATAAATACACATTATTCTTAAATAATATTATTTTAAACAATATCGAAATATATATTGTAAAGTATTATAGTAGAGATAAAGCAACTTATAGTGGTGATAATATATCTCATGATGCTCTGTATGTATATTAATTTTCCAAAAGAAGTATCAAATAATATTCGAAAAGGTCTGTCATCTCATGAATTGAGTTCAAAAATAGGGGTGATGGTGATGTTATTATAAAATTAAAGTAAAAATAATGGATTGTGTAATGGTACAATATTTAAAATAACCGAGTTATAATAATTTAACCTTGAAGCCGATATTATTACATGTAAAAAATTAGAACGAAAGCGTTTCGTCAAAGATTAACATTATATTCTGATTGAAATTTTACTTATCCATTTCTTTAAAAGAGGATATGATTTCCTATCGTTTTTTGCATTTTTCATGACCATCAATGTATTCCAAGGTTAAAATTCTGATCGAATAGGCATTAAGTTAAATAAACCTTTTTTTGTGGTCAATTATATCTAGCATTGTCTACATGAAATAATCATAATAATAGTTCATTCAATTAGAAACACTTAATAAAAACAGCATTTTAAACATTGTTTGGATAGAAGATTTTGAAAATTATAATGGACTTTTCCTTATTATTAGTATTATTTGGATACATCTAAATCGAATAATTTAAATTGAAAAATTTTCTAAAAACATTGAAATTTTTATGCAACTCATGTATGTAACAGACTAGTAAGATAAGAAAGTGGATGCTGCCTGTTTGCCCTAATATCACATTGGGTGAGAAAAGAAACGTTAGATATGTATAACTATATATCTGAAATTACTTTTTACGGCAGAAATGTTGATTTTTCTAAGGTAAATGGAGAACCTCTTTGAAAAAAGCGTTCCTAAGTAATTACCGCCAGGTAAAGTAGAAAAATTATTCAGTAATATTATTCTTTGTAACGTACAAAAGCAATGCTTCCATTCACCTTTTTATAGCCAGGGGTCCTCTCAGATAGAATGGTAGGTAAGCAGAGAATGAGTCAGGAGAAGCAAGGGAGATTCGACCCGATGCTCCTGTAAATCAGACGTACCTGCTCCGGTTCGCGACTCATACTGGGCTCTTCCTTTGGTCTCTATTAAAATATAGAACCATTAACGATACTCGCTGTGCACTGAGATCTCGATCACCATACCGATAATAATCCTACATAGCAGCAGTTTTGGTAACATCAGTGGGATTAAATGAGGAAAATTTTTTCTTTTTATTGTTTTTCTTTGGAAGCACATATACCGCAGAATGATGAAATAAAAAGTGACGAGTAATAGTAAAATAAAAAGAAAAAGGCCACTTGAAATAGAAGGACTGGAACTTGAGAGCTCAAGAAGACAATAATAGTAGAAAAAAGATGAAGTAAGAACAAACCAGAGACCACGAGAAAACGAGTCAGCGAAGTAACCTCAGGACAGCCAGGGATGCAGCTTAAACACCAACTACTGAGAACGGAAGAACAGGACGGAACGTCCCAATACAACCAAGCCAGGGACTAGGATCAAAGGAGGGGATGCAGATGAGCGCACTTTTACTTATAATTTGGACTGCTGCAACTTGGTACGTTAAAATATATTCTTTCATTCCCCCCTTACCCTTGTAATACATTGTGAAGAGGCACTAATAAAATAGATCGTAACCTAAACCTTTTTATTTGTCTTGCATGAGAAACACATAAATACATACGTTTATCGTATATACCAATATGCTTGAATGATAAGATAATCAACTAAAATAATAATAATATTTGTAACCAAGAAGGACTAATGCAGTGTGCCTAAATTGCGGTAAAAGCGAAAAACCCAACATTTTGAAGTTAGTTGATACAAAACTCACGCGTCAAAAATTAAAAATAAGTTTAGCAAGGAAATCCCACTGCTTATAGGTCCAAATATTATTTAAATAAGATGAGAAAGTTGTAGAAAACGCGGAAAAAATGATAAGGTGACGCATAAATACGCAGCCACCTTAAAAAAAAACGAGAAAAATAAGATCATAAAAACAAGGATGGATCGCAAAATCTGGCCTAAAAATCAAGGCACCATACAATAAGGAGACAGGAATAGGTAAAAAAACAGGTTAGCCAGCAATAAGGATACCCAACTCTACAACAAGCAGGAAATGACAAAAAGGGGACAAAGCACTGAGTTTCACGGACAAAGCTCGGAATAATTATCGGTTAATGACGAAACCACAATGCATCGAACAAGTAAAGCAGAAAACAGAGGGCAAACACACTTGGGAATAACAGATAAGGTTACCAAAAAGTACATTTTATGGTAAGACGGTAGAACAGTAATGGACGATAGACATAGGAAGGCAGGAATTTATAAACAGGGTACAGAGACTCTTCCCGTGAAAGTCAAAAAACAAAGGCCATACATCACTCAAAAACGAATATAACGACGGAATAACGGACATACTTAAACAACTTATTGACCTTGATAACAGAAACCCAATAGGGATATTTTTAGACGATTAAACGCCCGAGGAAGAGGAGAAAATATAGGCCGGTATAACAAGCAGACTATCAAGTAAGCATATGAGAAATCTACAATTATTGATGAACGGAGCAACCACACGAATAGCGTTAAAACCACCTAACGGGTAAAAAAGACCCGGCGACGGGGTCACAAAGAATACAAGACGAACAAACTAATAGAACCGGAATAATTACGCAGGAAGTGAATAGCCATCATCCACGAGTGGCAACCACAACGAAATACGGAGAGGAGCGAAACGGATGTAGCAGGGACTTAAACAATAGAAATTTAGACGGGGACGGATATACTGGGCAAGAGCATGATTTCACCCGACGATGTGATTCATACAACACAGCTCGATCCCCCTCCCTGAATCGTGGTTGTCCGCAAGACCACAGCAGAACGTACTTACATCACTCAGCCATTTATTAGGAATGATATCTCTGTTTAACATGGATTCAATATAACTACCACTTTTTTAACAAATGGTAAGAACAGTGGGTCATAGAATAGGCCCTGACTGCGAAAAAAATTTTTTGAGCACACTAGTTAATAAATTGCGCGAGCAGTAGCCTGATTTGCCACATACGTAACACAGTACGTCACCATAGAAGACTTCCTACACAAGCTGGCAGAAACGTACAGAGGTTTGGGGCATGTAGACACACTGATAGAAAACCGCAAAGTTATTTGGCAGTAGGAATATAAAAGCGTTGAAAGCTACTCACTTAGGATACAAGAATTACATAATAAAATAGGAAATAATGTGAGTTTCAAACCCAGAGTAGACAAGGGAGAGAAAAAACAAAAATAGAATGAAAGTTGAAAAAGAAACAATAAGGGAACTAAAAAATGGACTACGTCACCCGCTTGATTGTGAAGTACTAAGCACCAACCCGAGATCGCTAACAGAGGGCTCAGTAACAGCGCAGAAAAGGGAAAATGAGCACAGACTCCGCGATCTTGTTTCCCCTAAAAAACAGGGAACACATATGACTTGTAAAAAGCGTGTTGCTCGTTGGAAACGACGAATTGATGTATCCCTTTGCAACCGAAACAATAGCAGCCACAGGACGGTTGCATTTACTTTGGTCTCATAAATCACAACGTTTAAAAATGCCGAAATCTCTAGAAGGATATAAGAAAAGATCCAGACAACGGGGCTCGGAGAAGAAACGGAGAAACCGCGCGCTCATGCTTTGGAAACTGCGAAGGAGTTAGCCTAATATGGCAAAGTTACACATATAGACTGAATAATATTTATGATAATAACTTTGAAACGTATAACAGAAGCAATGGTAGACAAAGTAGGAACCATACAAGCAGATATTACGGGGGGACTAGCAACTGTAAAAGCACGTATATAAGCAGTAATGCATTAAATAAAAACAACCGTTATTGAAAGAACTATGGAAACAAACGTTACACTGGTTACAACGTAAATATCACTAAAGACTATAATAATTCACAAAAATACGACCAAGATTAAAACCTGACAAATTATAAAGACGGGCCTGATAATTGAGTAGACGACTCTCGCTCTCAGCATTCAATCTTCCAGGAAGCTCGTCGAGCTCCCCAAGCGTTGAGCGAGTGCCAGAAGTAAAGAAAGAGACCGACAAATCACTGCAAAGAGAGAATGGAACAGCTGTAGGAGAGTGGCGGCAACCGGCGGGGTCATACAATACAAGCGTCGGAGGAAAATGCGGCGAAACACAGGACATAAAAGTTTAGAAAATATCGCTAGAAACGGAAATAGCTGCAGTATTAATATTACTTACTAACCAATAAAAATACCTGTGCCTTGCATAGAATTTCTAGAATGTGGCATGATTTACGGGGCAGAGCCGTACAGCGTTAATGAGGACAACGACAAAGGCTTACAGGAAACCATGATAAAATTATTTAATTAAAACGAAATTTTTGAAAAACGCAGTAAAATTGAGAAAGACGACAAACAATAAAATAATCGTTCTTTCCATAAATTAAGAAACAAAAATTGAAGAAATAATAAGACTAGCATACACGCCGAGTTGTTATGAAGAAGAATTACATCATATGAGCAAATTCATAGACTTCGACCATTTTGTGTTCGGCCTCGACGTAGAGCCTTTAAAAGCGATGAACGTTTTAAAACATAAGATACTGACAATAACAGACAAGCTAATCGCAGCAAGAAGAATAAAGTATCCCACGGCATTAAGACAGCAAATAAATATAGAACTGAAAAAATTATATAACCAAGTCAAAATTGAGCCTATTACGTTACCCTACAACTCTAACTCATGAATAGTCCCAAAACATCCTGGTCCACATGGGGAAAATCGTTGGAAAGTGGTAATAGATTGATGACTGTTCAACAAAGCAAAAGTTGGCTCGTACCATCCACTACTATTCCAGAGCGACATTTTAAATTACCTCGAATCCGCCCGCTGAGTAATCGTCGTAGATACAAAAATAGGATTTTTCCAAGTGGAGATAAACGAAAAAGACACCTATGAAACAGCCTTCTTGAATCCAGGCAAGTACCACCAATGAAATGAACAGATTCACCAAACACATTCAGGCACGCAATAACATTAGCACTAGCGGGCCGTCAAGGATGTGAAAGGGAGATCTATATGGATAGCATAAAAATAATTTTAGAGAAAATAGAAGATAATAAAAGGAGGTTTTAGAGGTTGCTAAAACGACTAGCAGATAACAACTTAACAATTGAACAAACAAATTGCCAATTTTCGATGCCGGAAGCGAAATTATTGGGTCACATAGTCAGTAAGGGACAAATACAAACTAGCCCCGAAACAATTATAGCCGTAAAAAACTTTCCAAGACCAACAAATTAAAGGAAAGTTTTTTCAGCTCACAGTAAGAATACTAAAACTAATTCATATCCTACTAATGTATTTTTTCCTTAGCTTTTCAATACAATTATTAGTTTTAAAAAAATGCGTTTATAACCTGAGAGAAATGCATAGCGTGTCACATATCAGAAACGGCATTTTTAATATTTTTTATTAGATTCTAGATCGAAAAAGCAGCTTTTTTTAAATCAAAATAACTATTTTCCAGAGAAGATTAATTTTTATTTTTGAGTGATATACGGCGATAAATATGAGGTGCTCTACCGCACACTGGAAGTTCAATAAGTGTGTACGTGCAATGTACCGCAAAGTCGTCTGGTCTTAAGTCACTTGCATTGACACACATTGGAAAGAGGTTAAGTTGAATAAAGATGTTGGTGTTTATTGATTTTTACATACAAGTAAAGCGTAAATTTATTTAGTCGATGGATTAATAATGTAGGAGTGGAGCTGCTGCTTTTTTTCGTAGTGTCAACGGGTGAGACAAATCAGTTTTATTCGCACGCAGAAACATAACGTGAGCTTATAATTTTGCTCGTTCAGCTGCATGCCACAGCATATGCAGTGATACTCATGGAGCAACTTTTTGGCTGCTTAATAATACTACATCTGTTCTTTCTTATACTTAGAAAATAGACCAGGAAAAAAAGACTTTCAGACCACAGTTTGAAAAAAAAGTGCGAGATTTAGTTTGTAGACGGATTTAGGAGCCTTGGATAGTCAGCATCAGACTTACATAGATTTGGACAACTAAATTTATTTGGAAGATTTTTTTATAGAGTACTTAAGGTGGAAAAACGTGGTTTTTGGTTATAGTTTTTTTCCTGTTGAT
>JAPYYV010001252.1:0-45686 GCA_030522625.1 Copidosoma aretas
TATTTTCTGTTTCCATTATGAATACTACAAGTTCCGCTGACTTTGCATCGAAAATAACGTTCACTGCCGAGATCAGGAGATATCTAACTGATTCGTTTTTTAAGAAAACATTTATGAAACACACTCCACTTCGGCTCGATCGAACCAACCCTCGAACAATCATTACTAAATCACCATCTTACGAATAGTCCCGCGACTCGCGCTAACAACTAACGGGCTTCTCATTATAGCTAGCCGGAAGCGAAGATGGTCCAAAACCTGCAACATTGAACCGTCAGAGGCACGCTCGTTGATAGAGCCGTCAAAACTCTCCCGCGCGAGAGCAATTTTCCAGCAGCCGGGGTCCGGCTGAAAGAGAAAAAAAAAAGAAAATAATCAGCCCCGCGCGCTCTCGTCCGCCTGGGAGTGTCATATCGGCGAAGGGCGTGGGAGCGAGTGACGCGGCGCGTCCGCGCGGACTTGACGTGGAATAACCAGATTCTCCGCGCGGCCCCGCGTTTGTTTGCCCTCGCCCCCTTCCTTCCCCTCGATGGCTAATAGTATCTTGTTTTGACAGGTGAGCCCGTGGTTGACGCAATTTCGTTTTTCCCCGCACTCTCGTCCCTTTTAATTTAATTATAGCCTGGGCGGAACGGAAGCACACGTGTTCGAGGCCGATGGCGCCGGCCGAGCAATTATCTTTCAAACGTGCAGGGAGTATGGTGGCTGCGTTGGCCGCATTTTGTTTGTCCTTCGAATGAATTTTTATCACTTTGTTTAAAGTGTACATGTGCTATGTAATTTACGATTATACTCCCGATTTTGGTGTGAATGATAAATAGTTTTTATCAATTCAGGAGGAATCGATGACGTAATTTTTGTGCAAAAAAAGTAGAATGCAAGTGGAGAAAAGCAGAGAAGTAGAAAGGAACAGTAGTCTTCATTCATTTCGTTCTCGGCTACAACTGTACCCATCAGTGGTACCGAATTTTCATTACATCCGTCTTCCAACGCGATCCACGTTACAGGCAAACGCCGTTGCAATTTGGAATGTTGCCTACCGACAAACAGATCCACTAGTGCGAGCAAAATTGTCGAAGGTGAACGTAAACACGATTAGAGTTGGCGCATGGATCAGCTCGAGCGTGATTACGGGAGCCAGTATATCGTGAACGTCGGCACCGCGGGTAATCGAACCGACAATGAGCAGCTCGGGTTTCGCCGATAAAATCGCGATGAATGGATATCGCGTAACCAATTGCAGTCGTACCTATTATGCGCTTTAATCCATCGGGAACACTTTGACTTTAGGCGGAATGACGGATCGGGATGGTCATGGCTCAAAGTACCTCAAGTTTTCCCAATATTGAGCGCTGTTTATTATCGGTGTAGATTACAACCGTACATTACTCACGTTAGTCCGAAATATCGGACTTACCCGGTAAACCTAGTCGACGGAACTTGAGTAATAAGTTGAAGAATGTGTCAAAAGAGATCACGAAGTTTTGTTTGCAATTCTAAGTCGTATGTACTACTACAGGATGGGCAACTAAATGTAACTATGTTGAAGAAAATCCTATTTATTCATTTCACAGGGTTCACTACGGTAGGATTTTTCTTTTTCGATCAAAAAGATACAGAAAAGGATTATCAATATTGCCATTAATTATTCTCATTCTCAACTTACGCATAAACATCATCCAAAGTATTATATATATAAAACGACTAAAATATTGTGCGTAATCAATATTGAATCCACAATACTTGAGCTGAAATCGTTACACTTGCCACAGGTAAAAATTAATTTTCAATAAAGTAGCCGATGAAACTATCGCGAAATCATTCTGAATTCGTTCAACATTTCCGGAAATCTGGAACCATTCGGGCCCCCGACGCGGGAGTAAACAGCCCCTCGACCGAACAGGCGATGAGGGGAGAATATTTTCTAATTCCCCGCAAACGATACACCCACTCCTCGACTCAGCAGAGCGGAGCGCGCCAAAAGCGTTCCCGCACTCGCGAACCGGCGCGGGCGCGGCGCGCCCTTCCGCAAAGGCTCCCTGCGAAACATTCGAAATCGAATCGCCGGCACACCGGTCTCGCTCTCGGGCCGGTTCATTGAAATCGAATCCAGAAGGGCGCGGGTATCATTACTTTGCGTAACACGAGAGCATTAGCGAGCCAGCGAGCCGATCGAAGGCAATTCGAGCTCCAGCGGGAAATCCAGCGCGGATGGAATTTTCGCGGCCGATTCGCACCTTCGCAATCGGATTTGCATATAATTGCGCGGGACGGGGGGATACTGCGCGCGGTATTGCGTCGCTCGGGAGCCCGGCCGTCTCGGCTATCGCCTGTTCATACGAACTGAATTTAACGGTCTCTACGTAGCGCCTCTTCTTTTGGATACTCGGCAATTATTAGCGCCCGACCGGAGGACCGACGCGCAAAATTTACAGCCGCCGATGGAATTACCGGGGGCCGATTGAAATTTTACCCGGAATCAACGAGTCCGGACTGGTGAATGTAAATTTTTAGCGCGCGAGTGGAATCCCGTTGGATCGTGGTCGAGGAATTTCGATGGAAATCGCTGGACGTGTCTCTTTTCAAACTCGTCGCTCGGTTTGTAATTGATAATCTGTCGGCAGATCTGTATGCAATGGTAATGGAGGATTCGATTATTGGATTGGCTTGAATCTGATTATTGTGCAATTAATTACGGAATATCAGTGGCCGTGCGAAAAATATAAGCCGAATGTGGGAGATGGTGAAAATGGAAACCTCGTTTCGAGGAAATCTCTATCGAAAAGTGATTCGGTACCCAAGATTATTCTTCCTGAGATTCACATCCCTCATACCCTTGCAATGTGGTGCAGCACAGGATAATCTTTACAACGAAGGATTTTCTTTGTTTCGAATTACAAAACATTAGCCGCGCATCGCGGGAATAAGCACTTTTGATCCTCTAGGAACACAACTCAAACTTTGGGGGAAAAAAAAAAATATAACCCTTGCAACATAAGTACCCCGTGACTAGCCTCCATCACAACGCATAATCCCGAAAAACGCACAAAGTCACGAGAGCTCGCGAAATATTTAACAACAAGCCGCTCGGGCCCGTACATTTCTCCGTCCGAGCCGCGGAAGATTAATTATGTGCATTTAAGTCCTAATTACAGAACGTTTACCTAAATTATCGCGCTGGATAATTCAACGACGAGCGAATCCCGCGTTTTCGGCGCCCCGCCCGGCGGCGCTGTCGCTCGCCCCGGCGAAAGCTAAATATTTAAGCCCGAGCTTAAGGCCATTAATACCCCGCGCCGCCACTATCTACCTCCCCCCCCCCTCCCCCTTGCCCATTATTCCGAAAACAAAACCAAAAGTTGGGAGCAAAACCATAAATCGCGGCCCCGTCCCTCGCGCGGCCGCTCCTCCAAAGCGCATCTGAGCCTCCCCGCGCCGGCTTGCCTGCAGTGGAATGTGCATTGATAGCTTGGCATTCCCTCTGTTCTCATGGTGTCGTTGCTTCTCTCTCTCGAGTCCAACGAGCCTTGCCGACCCTTCCGTCGACTCGGGGAAAAAACTCTACCGATTGCGTACGACGGGTGATTCGAGAAATCGATCATTCAGTAAGAGTGTATACATCCTCGAAATTTTAGACGAGGTGTGAGAATGGACACGCGAGAAGAAGCTTGACGAATAATGCCGTGCCAACATGGGCTCTAATGTAGAGTAATATTTTCCCGGTACACGTTTTGACACAGAATTAATACTCGTTTAAGTAGCGGACGGAGAAAAACGAAAGAACGAGGCAAGAACATTGATGCTATTCTGAACAAAATAGGTTCGTGGATTCAGTCAAAAGATGCTGACAGAAACTCAAGTACGCATTGCCTACGTTAGAAGTGTAGGCGAACGTCCACTGCGGATTATTTGAGGTTAACGCAATTTCACAAAATGCTTCCCGGAAACTTTTGCATTTGACAGTGTGATCTGAGCTTCAGGCGTATCCAGTGATCAATGTTCGGCTAATATTTTCCGGATCTGGGAATTCGTAACGATGATCCATCCGACAGTCCTGATCTCGGAGCCAGTCCTAAAGCACCTGCCGCGACGCGCAGCCTTTTCTCGCATCGATGGCTCCCTCCGCGCGCCCCCTGTTTTTTTCTCCGCCCGCGAGAGCCGAGCTTTGGGTTTGTCACGCGGTGCATAATTAGTTCGGGGCGCTGCGGGCCTTTTTGCGCTCGGGCGTTTTTCTTGCTTCGAAATTAATTACGGGCCGGTGGACGGAGGAAGACGTTTTTCGCGCTCGAGAGCTCGGCTTGATGAGCTTTCTTCTGCGCTTTGAAATTTCGGAAATCTCCCGTCCTCCGTGCTGAAAGTTAATTATTGTGTTGGGCTGCGCGCGAGAGTCTCGGAGACTTCCCTTTGACTTGTTTGGTTTAATTTAATTTTCTGGAATTTCGAAACGGAGTTTTCGAATTTTTTTCGGGCGGCGAGGTTACAGGGATGTTCATCAGAGAACAGAGATTACGACATTTTTTCTTTCAAAGTCATTTTGTCAAAAGTGATCTGGTTACTTTCAAAACCAATGTACAGTATATCTATTACAGAAGATGCATTTTCGCCGGGTATTATCAATGAAGCATGTGCTATGCATTACATGATGAAAGGAGACCAATCTTATCCAGGTAAGGAATTCTTATTAAATTCAATAACACGCCTGTTTTATTTTACGATTGGCTACACGTGTTGAAAGAGTTGACTTTTAGATTTAGGATCGATTTCTGTACGTGACAATTCGCTGGAATTTTGGTGACGCCAGAATTTTAATGATCAAGGCAGGTTTGAAATTCTAACAGCTCTCAAAACACCCATTTTTTGGCCTCATAGGTATTTTTTAATAAATAAAACAATGAAATAACTATGACAAATCGAATCAAAATTTTTTGAAAATTTAAACTGTTTTTTTTCGCACAATTAGCAAATAGTTGTTGGTGGGCAAGTATGGTGTTTTTGAAGCTGGTCCCCCAAAACTACGTTCTGCGACTAAATAAGTTGCGATCGCTTACATCAACTTTAGTAGGATTACGTTTCTGTTTAAATAATAGCTTCGAAATTGCGTTGACTCAAAAAGAATTATTAAAAACTATATCATATCTCCTTTTAGATCATTCACCTACATTGATACCTATGGAGTGAATATACACTTTGAGAGTAGAACAAAAATATTGATGTGATCTATTACTTTACCAGGGGCTAAAAAGTTCAAAGTTCCTGAGATTTGCTCATATGTCCGTGTGTTTGGATGATGTATAATTATGGAATGAATAAATCTTACACAAGAAATTAAGATAGAATCTAAGTTTGCAAAAATTAATAATTATTAATGCTGAATTCACTAAATTCTTGTAATTTTTAATACAAAGTGTCACACATATCTTAGTTTCGAAAACTATGCTCGAACACTAATTAAGTTTTAAAAGTACTCATAGTTGGTTTAACTTCCACTTTAGCGACTTTGTTTCTCGTCGATTAAGTCAGAATAGTTAGCCCTGAGCATGCAATCACGGTAGTATCTTCAGGGACTAAAGCAAGCAATAGGTAGCTGTATGGGTAAGTTTATATAGAATTTGTAGATGGAGAACGAAGTCAAGTTTCATTTTGTCGAGCAACTTTAATAATGAGCGTTGACGTCGTCGAGTCGATTTTCATCACATATTCAATACCAATGCAGTGACTATAAGACAGTGTAAAAGTAATTACAGGTATAGCTCTGAAAATTTCAAGAATAAAATAGTACATGCAAAGTGTATATCAGGCAGCTTTAACTTCACAAAAGATAGAATCTTGCATATCAGTTTATATAATGTCATCTACTTTACGTAACATTTCACAGGAGCTTATGAGTAGGGTGTAACAATACAAAAAAAAAAATTGTACAACTCCTTTGATCCGTATACGTATTTTCTATTTTCCTACGACTATGTCAGGGTTGCAGATTGTAAATAGTTATTAAAAAAGAGAAAAGTAATGATCTTTCCAGCGATAAAAAAATATTCAATCTTGCGTATACAAAGGTAATACATACCAAGATATAGAGCATTCCTCAATGCCAAATATGAAATCAAATCACTACATAATTGTCTCGACTGAATTATTACATCGTTCCTCCTCCCTCAAATGTGCAGAAAAAACTAGATATTGAGGACTCTAAATTTCCTTTACAACAAAGTTAATTTCCTCAGGATGAAATTCATAATAAATTTTAAGCTCATTATCTGCATGACTTCAACATTTAATTAGCTATTCTCATAGAATATTATCACATCGGTTTCACAGGAAATTCTAACCTAATTATGTGGGAGCCGGTTGAGGTGTGTAAGGTGTAAGGAGATACTGGTACATCACGCTACATAGCAATTTATTTTTTCACGTATGTAAAGTGAACAGAAAAAAACCATGTCCTTGATCTCAATATTTCGTAATATAATGGCAGTTAAAACGGTAAAAAAGTTCGCACGATGTGTCTGCTCGTAACAAAAGCATATATTGATCATTTCACATTAGAGGGGATGTTTTGGTGAGTGAAATAGGATATTCAAAATTTAAGTAGGGTTTACAAATTTTTCATTATTTTTTCCATGTTATGTGAGCTTCAAACTAGCTGAAAACTTTTGGGCCCGGCTCTATTGTCATTTTTATGAAAGATATGTTAATTTAAAGGAAATTTTAAAAAACTTTAAAAAAGCATTAGGGTAATGCAATTTTAGCCTATTTTTTCTATTTCACGGTCAAGGCAAATATTTTTTTGACTTGATTTCAAAAGGTAAATCTAGAGAAGATTATTTAAAACTGTTCGAAAAAAGTTTTGACTCAAAATAATAAAGTGCGTTGTGTATGGGGATGGCGACTTGGCAAGCTCAGCTCAGATGGTGCTAGGGAGGAGAGCCTCCGGGTTACATTGATGTGTACCTATAGATATCGATATTTTGAGCGCTCTAATTAGCTGGAGTGTCTCCTCCCCGGCGCCCTCGTATCTGTTCAAAGTCGTCAATCACCTTCCTCATAAACATAGGCTTCATGAAATATCGCAGTTTTTGTGAAATGATCCATATACGTTATAAAAGACTATTCTGTTTAAGTTTCGCGTGTTGACAATGATAATATATTGGTTTTCAATTATACGTCAATCTTTATTAATTCATTTATGATAAAATAACTAAATATGAAGACATTATTATCATATTACTTATCATTTTATTACATTATATAGGTATACGTTACTTAAAACTACTCTATTTAAATTTCAAGTGTAAGATGAATCTACTCACGAAACATAATCTCCTTATTTCTTACTCTGTTGTTGATTGCTCACTGATCAGTATAATATACGTGTTCACTCGATGGATGACTAAATCATACTGTAAACAAAACATCAGGTGAGCTGCGCAGCTCATTACGATTGCGCAGTATAAAGTACGCAGCTCAGCTAGTTCACTAACCACTGACTCACTCAGCTGACTAAGCTCACAGTGTGATATAGTCGTTCGTCGAGTGATCACGCATTGTACTGGGCAATCAACAACAGAGTAAGAAATAAGGGGATTACGTTACGTGAGTAGACTATAGCATAGTTTTTAATAACGCATACGTATATAATGTAATTATTTAATCTAATAAGGCACTCCTGTGAAGCAGTCGTGCCTAATAAATAATACAAATAATCTAACAATAAGGTATACATAGTTAATTCAATATTTTCACTACGTAATACATACACGAGACATTTCCCAAAAAACAGGATATCTTAGTGTGTAGAATAGAATTTTTAAAAATTAGTGTTTAGAACTTATTTATTATTTTTTCTACGTTATGTGAGGTCCAAACTAGCAGGAAACTTTTAGGGCCAGCTCTCTTGTTAATTCATAAATTACATGTTGATTTAAAAAGGATTTTTACAAAACTTCAAAAAAATATTACGGTAATGACAAGCAAAACTTTACATTTACGATAACACTACGACTAGCCGCATTCGAATTTATGATTGGAAAAAAATTGGTCGATATACTTGTTTACTTTTTTACACAAAATGGTAGAATCCAAATGTCAAAGAATGTATACCACTCGGCCTTACTAAATCATTTGCCTCGCGCAGTTCAAAAGTGTTAAGACTAGGCTTTACGATTGAACCGCCTTGAGCACTTTCACAAATTTTCTTTTGTTGACCTTAATCACTAGAAAGTGTGCTAGATGGTTCAGATTATTGGAAAATACATCTTGAAAAAATCAAAATGTTAACACAAAGGCAGTATAAGCTGATAAAAATAAATTTTTTATGTTCTTGGCATTACGGTAATGACTTTTTGGCATGTTTGTGACCGTTTCCGTGATTCATCTTTCAGGTTAAGTTGTCATAGTCTTTTTTATTGTTTCTCTCATAAGCTGTTCTGCTACCTATCTTGTGCGAGTTCCACGTTCTGGTATATCTGGTGTGTTCAGGGTCCGTATTTTGTTTTTAACCATCTAGCCATGTAATTATTAACGCCTCCGTTTGTAGTGTGCCTGTGGCACTTCCGGGTAACATTTTATACATTTGTAAGTTTTGCATTATAACAATGATGTTCTTTAGTTTTAATTTTTGTTATTACATTGCACATAGGTCCTGAAGAGGTTTCAAATAGCGACGACATATCGGCCATATTATGAATTAAAAAAAAACGATGTGGCCCTACCTCATTCAAGTTGTTGGTTTAGTCATTTTTCTCTTAAAATAGCTTTACACTTTTTTTCTAGTGTTTGTACTCACAATAATAAACTTCTTTAAAAATTTGGGAAACGATACATTTATTAACTGTTTGGTTTAAATGTAGATGTTCACTATGGCAAGCGATTCCTATAGCTATATAAATTATTTCGCTAAAATTGTGGCGTACTTTTGCTTGTGGCAATACGTTGAAGTGTATTTATTTCGCGTTGACTTATAAATGTGCTCCAAGCAATAGATAATAGGCTGTGCTCTACATTACATTTAAAACAAAATCTCTAGCCTGTATTATATTCCATGTTTATCTTTCCTTGAATTTGTACTTTTGCTTTGTAACATTACTTTGGTTTTTATCATTTCTGTACACAGATTTTCTACACAGCTTTTCTCTGCGCAGCACAGTCAGCAGCTTAACGCTTTGCTCAGTTGGCTTCTGTAATATACACGCACGAACCTGATTGATTAATAAATATTTTATCAGGACAAGATAATTATCACCCTTCAATTTTTTTCTCCCGAACTCTGATGGGCTCAGCGCGTATCGATAATATAAGCTCGTCGACGAACACTAACAAATGTTGCGACCCAAGTGAAGGTATGGAATTAATAAAACGCACGTGCATGCCTACAGAGAACTTCGCTTGCTGTTCAGCAAAGCATATTTTCAATAGACTGCGAGCATGCATTGTAAATTCAGATTAAACAAGAGATACTCGATTGTTACACATCATTTTTATTAAGTATTCTTTTTACGTTACACTCGATGAATTTCACGGTTTTTATGCAATACACAACATAAATTTCACAAAGAAATAAATCAATTATAATTATTATGAATATAAGCTCTTATCAATGAATTATTACATGTATGATTGATAAAAACGGGGGTTTTTAAACTATCTGATTGTTTATAACAATATACATTACAGCGAATCCTGCTATAATCAATAATATCTACAGCAACATTATTTTATACTTATTTATTCATCAATATAGTATCTTTATGTTTTGTTTGTTTATTTATTTTAAACTAAAATAGTTATGGTTGATTGTTTACCTACAAAAGTATATAATGTATCGTAATATACGTCTAAAAAACTTATGAGTAGAAACAGTCAGGTGCAGTAAGACGAGCCATGGACGGGCTAATAAATTAAAATAATTTACCTACATCTGTTTGTATCTGTTCTGACACTTCTGACTATTAATACACTAAAATCTATTGGTCTTATATTTTGAAAAATGTAAGACTAAACCATGCATATATGTATTCTTTTTCAGCAAAAATGCAGAGTCACTGCTTTAAGCTTTCACCATTTTGTTCAAGTGAGAAGAACAGCAAAATTATTAAATGTTTTCTAAAAAACACATCGACAGTTAGCTCTGCACGAAATTTTAAGGCGTTTGGAGCGATGCACTTACGTTTTTAAACAAAATAATGAACGCCATATCGCTGTATAGATTTTTTACCTATATCAATACCTATTGAATGAATCCACGCTTTGAGAGTAGGAAAAACAGTGATGGGAGCGTGCACAAACTACGTTGACGATTTTGGGGAGGGCTGGGTTTTAGAAAATACTACGCTTGGCAACGATAGGGGGGTTGGGGGGGCTCCATTAAGTTAACGTTACCACATATAAATTTAAAAATAAATTTTCAACGTTTCTTTAGCAGTAAAATGATTTTGTGTGTTATGCAATTTATGAAATTCCAATGCCAACTATCCATGAATCCATGATGTTCCTTCCTGGATAATTAAGTATAGGCACATCATTTATTACAGTGACAAATATTAAAACTACGAGATTAATTTTTTTTAATTTCTGGCGATTTTAAGGTGATATTTGATGACAAGGTACGGAGAGAAATTTTGTGCATTTTCGTCAAATATCATTTTATCACATTAAATGTTGAAAGTTTATTCGTACATAATTTTTTTCTTAAAAAACACTATTTAATCAGTATTTATAAATCTAAAACAAGTTTGATATTGACGTACTTTGTACGCACAAAGGTGTATGTATGGATTGTAATTATGTGTGCGAATATTGAAAAATATAAATCAATTATCACTATGTAATTTTCTAAATTGTTGATAATTCTAAGTCAACGTTGATTTACTAGAGGGGGGGGGGTACAGTTTTCCTACGATTGTCAACGAAAGGAAGGGGGGGGGGGGGGCAAAATATATGGAAAATCGTCAACGTAGTTCGAGCACGCTACCTTAGTACTTTAGCAGGGACCAAAAAGTAAAAAGTTCCCGAGATTCGCTCGTGTAATTTAAAGACAAGCGTATGTATGGCATTGCTCACGTTACGCAAGAATTTTTTAAAGTGCAGCAGTGGTTCGTACTTGTATGTAAATCACACTACGAAACGAGAAATGTATCGGAAGATAAAACCAAGCCCGCACCAGTAAACCCAAAAATGTAACCCTCGGTATTTCTCAATAGAAGAATGGAGCAGCTCACTCACCTTTAACTTCTGCGACGTCCCAGCATAGCAATCAATCCAGTGACATTATCTTTATTTATATATGACATTAATTTTCAAACATTTCATACAATAACACATGTAGCTTAGAGAGAAATTGATTCTTTAAAACTCTCTAATTTTACACTTCGACCAATGTCTCTCTCTCTTTCTCTCTCTCTGTCCAAGACTAAATCTAAAACTTGATATTTTACACTACGCTATATTACCATGACAATTTTTGTAACATCGTTTGCACATATTTTTGTATCTGTATTACACCATTGTACTCAATCATTGTGTCAAACCAAACGGCCAGATGGGTGAATTCCCGAGGCCTAAATAAGTATTATCTAATCTCATGGGGAGGACAAAAACGACCGCAGCGCACGCTTCCGCGCTTCTGTGGTTCGATCATTCGAATCCAAGTCTGCCAAAATCAAGTACACCATTTTGCGATAGCTGATGGACATCAAGTGCGTACTACAAGAACCTCCCACAGAAAATTAGCGTAACAAGAGACCTGGGCGTTTCTATTTTAATTTCGCGGACAAAAGGGAGGACCGCATTTCCTTGCCACGTACTTACATGTCATATACATGTACTCGCTGCCCGGCATAGTGCTACAAGCGCGTGCGAAGTGCGGGGGAGATTATCCAGCGGGACGGTCGTGGTGCCAGTCGGCTGAGAAACTCGTCGTGTGAAATTAGCACGCTCCGTTAGTGCAGCCGGAGGTGGCGGGGAGGAGGTAGAGGGACTTATGCCAAATGACCTGGCCGTTGCGGCCTTCCGGGCGCGAGGGAGGCGGAGGAAGTGGAGGAAAGTACACGGGGAGAGAAAATGCGGGGGGGGGGGGGGGGACTTCGCTCGCGAGAGCGCAGCGGTGCGAGCTGAAGAGTGAATGATTGGTGGCTACGTTTTGATAAAAAACACTAGCGTCGTCATTCACTCAAGTAGTTTGCTTTACGAGAACATTTGTTGGGCCCACCTAAAATTCAGTTACAAAATTTGCAATCAAATTTATCGACCACCGTACTGGACTAAGAGCTGTCCGGAAAATTTTCGTTCGACTCCTAATCCATGACTAATTTTTGGTAGATAACACAATAATTTGACTACTGTTATCAAACAAATGGTTTGTGTAACGATGCAAAAGTTAAACTATCGTCAACTATGTAATTTCGTTGCTCCAACAAATTTTGTATTCCGTATTCCACTTCCGCCGTACCTATAGTTTCAGCGCTCGCACGAGATCGCACGAAACACATTCCGATAAGAACTTGAAATTTAATTTTGAATCAATTGAACGTTAAAAGACGCGAAACAACTTTTGACCATTGAATTCAAGTGACGCGTTGATTAGTTCGGTGTTTGAATACTGGCCAGTGCGTAGAAAAGAGCCGAAGGCTACTACCGCACTGCACTCAAAGACTGCACGACGAGTGGCAGTGGAAACACGAACGGGCGTGGTACGGCTTGCCGATAATAATATAAGCTGCTTTCGTACAATCGATTTCGCGAAATTAGTTTCCATCCGTAAGAGGCTTAAATTATTCATCCGAAGAGTGAATCAGAGATGAATTCGAAATGAAATCTAAGGTTCGAGAGGCCACAGTTTTATCGTTCGTTCGGGGGATGGCGTTGAGAGAGTGGGTACAAGAAAATAATCTTTGACGGTAGTACACAATTTATTTTCCCGAAAGAAGAATCCTCCTCCCGTTGACTAATAAAAAACACGATTCCTACTTTACCCACCTAGCAACAAGCGTCCCTTTCTCCGACTGTCCGATTGATCGCGAGAAAAACCGGAATCCTCCCGTGTCGTTGAATATACGATTCCCGTGCGATAGAATTTATCGACCCGGGCGAGAGACTTATCGGACTAGCGCGCAAATTCCCGGCAAAGCCCAACGAGACGGAAACGCAGCGGTGCCCGGAGGCGTCGACGCGCGCGCTCCCTTCTTCCTCGTGCGACGTACGACGACGCGACGTTATTCAGCATCAGCTATCGGCGCGGGTGTTATTGTATCGGCCGATTTGCATACAAGGTTCGCTGTGTTTGGATTTTATACCCCCCCTACCTCCCTCACATGCTTTGGGCCCTGAGGCGGCGTAGAGGCATGACTGCTTTAAGATCCGCTGTCGCGTAGATCAACCGGGAAACCGTTAGCTCGTAGCGTGACATGGAAACTCGATTGCCTTTTTATTTTGCAACTTTACGTCGACGCGTGGGAATTTAGAAGATCAACGGCAACATTGCGATTCTGTTTCCATGCTGAATCTCCTATAGTGTTGAATCTAGAGAGCTATGGACGTGGAAAATAATCACTGTACATGACCCCTATTTAGGTACATTTCAGTGTGAAAGAACCTCCAACCTTTACAGTACGTCATCTGTCAAGTCAGTGCATCCATCTCACTTTAAAAACAAGATCCCAGAAATTTCACTTCCTTAAAATCCGAAGAATCTCCAACCTCCCAAATACCCCTACACATAGTAAAGCAACCCCCCCCCTCTCCGACAATCCGAGTTTTTCGGTATGGATCCCAATCCCACGCGCCACACAGAGCCGTGTATCCCTTCCAGCTCACAGCGCGAAAAAGAGAAGGTCACCCTCCTCGCCCCGAGCTCGTAAACAGCAAAAAGTCAACAAACTCCAACAGCTCGCGGTAAAAGTCCCGGCGCGCGAGCGCCCACCCACCCCCCGGCAAATATTTCATTCAGCACCCGATAACTGATTTCTAACTTTTGGCACCCCCCCCCCCCCCCCCACCGTGCCAGTTTCCAACTCTGGGCCCCCCCCCCCCCCCATACAGTAACCCCCACCACCGTCCCTCGAGCGTGACGCTTCGAAAACTTCTCGAGCAGCAGCGGTG
Source organism: Copidosoma aretas (assembly GCA_030522625.1). Taxonomy (NCBI): domain Eukaryota; kingdom Metazoa; phylum Arthropoda; class Insecta; order Hymenoptera; family Encyrtidae; genus Copidosoma; species Copidosoma aretas. Next base: position 14,095 of record JAPYYV010001252.1, read on the forward strand.
CAGTAAAGAAGCATCAGCTGCACCCACCGCCGCCCCCCGAGCGGAGAATTGCTGTTTCCCCCCCCCCCTCCCTACGTCCGCCGCCCAAGTGTCGAAGTAAGTGCGTGTGTACCGTCGAACGCGGCAGCTGCAGGGGCGCGCGCGGGGAGCTAGCACCGAGTAAATAAATGTAACTGGCTGCGAGTTTATAAGCCGATGCAGGCACACTCGGGCGCGCGAGGAACCAAGTCTTGCTTTTCCTCGCGATGAGACGGTGGAGGCGGTGGAACGGCCGAGTCATATACTCGTTCGCAGGGAAAGTTCACAAGGGGGGGGGGGGGCTTGAAACACCAGGCGAATTAAATCTGAATGGGGCGTTCAAGAATAACGCGCCAAGAGGTTGGGCACGGAGGTTGCTGTACTTTTCGGGCTGCGCCGGGCTTGCAGGTGCAACGAGCCGGTGAGTGAGTTCCGCGAGATTCGCCCCGGGGCCGTTTGCGCGGGACGATCGCGGAGGCTCCCTGAATCCGAGCCAATTGTTGTTTGCCGCCGTGCAGGTGTTCGGGAGCGCCGCCGGGAGCTTTATTGTTCCAAAGACTCTGTAAGTTGTTGCTGTCCCTCCTGCGACCTGCGATTGGAACCACCGAGCAGTGTGAATGAAAACTTTGCGCCACGGTGCATGGGTATAATTAACGGTGTCGGTCAAAGTTGCGGGAGCCATTGTTCCGTGTCTGAAGATCCAGAAGCACGGGGCTGGTGATGCGAAAGTGTCGACCGGCATATTGACCTCTTTCCTTTCGGTCATGCTTTATGACGTGTTTGGGTGCTTTGTGCGAGCATTGAGAAGTGTCAATTTACGTGAAGAACGAATATTAAGAATAGTCAATGATATTCATGATGTTATACAGGGATAAACATACATGGGACTGACATTAAGGATTCTGATCCATACTGAAAATTGTATGTACAATGATGTAAAATGGGTGATTATGTGGTCCTACGCGGTCATCGCACCCCTTTGATGGATAATACAATCTGTATACTTCTCTCGTTCTGCCTCAAATCTAAATAAATGAAATCTTAGCAAACTTGCTGTTAAAGTATTGAATGTTTGAATATCTTTTCAGTAGCAGCACAAAGAACTTTGAGCATTCAAGATCTGATCCATGCATATGGACAAAAGAGAAACAATTTAATGAACATAAGAGCTATACAGTTTTGTTATATCGGTCGTAACCTAAGGCTTGCAAGAGTAAAAAGAGCACACCAGCAATAGAAGTAAGAAAATCGAGGAATTACTTTATCCGTAGAAGAGGATGAAGACTTTGAGTACCAAAATTACGATGTTGATTACCTCTATGAAGGTGGTTTCATTAATTGTACGTTGGATGCAACGTGAAACAAGCGTAATTGTACAACAGTCACGACTAGCAATACAATTTGAAACGTTTGTTCCTTACCTTTTCGACCAAAATTTGAATCAAAACTAAGAATGTAAGATCGAACTTAATTAGGGGATGCCAATCAATCGCTTCAGTATCTATGCCAATCCACATATCAATTATCCCTTTTCAATCTACATACAATTATGAGATTGTCTATTCCCGTCCACACATGAGTTATTCCTCTTCGTCTATACAGATACAAATGCCTTGTAATGGCCAGTCACACATAAATACGATCAAACCAAAGACCCTCTAGGTCAGAAACAATAAGAGCTCGCGTAAATCGAGGCCCGCAACGTTCTATTTTTTTCAGACCCAACGCGCCCTCTGAAGGAACTATTTTTTCCATCATTAACAATCACGATACACCGGATAAGTCCATCGCGACCGATCACCAATCGGTACAACAAGCGGCCGAGATAGACCCGCACGCAGCCAAAGAGGCGCGCGTCAGCCTACCCGGGCTGAAGTTCGAGCGCACTCGGGGAGAGAAAAGACTCCGCGGTCCCGATTACTCATTCAGCCGAGAGCCCCCCTTTCACCCTCGCGCACTCAGCTGGCACGCGCGTAAGTACACTCTCTGCTGTACGTAACGTGCTCGCTCTGCGGCCCCTAATTACTTGGACGGGTGTTTGGCGAGAGGTATATAGGGACGAGCAGCGCACCCGTGCGTGCACACGGCCTCGCCCCTCCCGCGTGTACAACCCCTGCGAAGGCACCCCGGCCGAATTTCTAATCGTCTCAGGCAAATACGCTTCGCGCTGGAATTTATTTTGCACGCGGATCGCGACGCCTTCTTCCTCTGCCCTTCGACCTTCGTCCTCCAGCTGGTCTTACTACGTAAGCTCACGACGGACTCGAGCCGGCACACGCGCCATGCGTACTCACTGGTAGAAGCGTTCTCGCGAAAGTGCGAGTCAAATTTATTCGACTGCAGTTGTCGTTCTCCAGTGCCTTGCGGAGTGCGTGATTTGTGGTTTTACGATTGACTGTGAGTTTCAGGTGTCCTTAGAGCTTTACGCGTAGGTAAGGGTTGCAAATCTAAACAGTTACATCTGTAATTTTCATTTCACTTTTCAATTTTTGATGAGGAAAAATTGGCGTGACATTGTCTGTTTTGAAACAATTTTGGTCATCCTCAACATTGGTACGGTCGTTGGGTTGAAAGGGAAAATATATTCAGAAGTGTTGATACATGTTTCAAAATGTAATTGACCAAATGTACTACTGGAGATGATGAATCGAAAGATGAAATATCGGAACTTCATTTGAGGTTCTCTAGTTGGGGGAATGAATCATTATTTGAGCAATACTGGATGCTCATGATTTTCTTTTTTTTTTTGAACTTTTCAAATATATTATTTCGACTGAATATAATATAGAGAGAAAGAAGGGTAAAGCCGAGTTCATTTGGAAATACACCTTGATTAAAAATATTGGCTGACTTACACTTGTAGCATAAACACAATTAGACTTAATTCTTAAAATTTTTAATCGTGATGGATCTTGGAAACAAACCAATCAAATATTTGATTGAAGCTCTTTAACGATCAGCATGAACTGTGTTTTTATTGCAGGAATATACATATACATCGTCATGATTAGTCATCGCAAGCATCAAAACTATTTCTGATCCTGATACATCATGGATACACATATAATATGAAATATTCATGCATTGAACTCCACGTTTAGTGCGAATGTGAGTTACCAGTTTGAGTAATCTCGTTATTTGCAATCGGCAACTTGATCAATTTTCTGACTTCTCCGCAGATCACCTGCATGGCAACACTGCAACTCGCAGGCCACACACGTGTACGCGCACGTCCTGGATTCCCAACTCCAAAAATGGGAGGGTGCCCCAAAGGCCGCGATTTACCGCGCTAAGATAAGAGTGTTTATTTAATCGTCGATGTGGAAAAGAGACAGTTTTTTTCGTAATTTGCCAGAGATAACCGGGCACGAAATTACAACGGCACGCGATAGCAGTGGAAAAAAAAACAGAGACGGTCGCCATCTGCGCTAGTCCGTTTTTGCAATATTCAGGAGATAGAGATAAAAGTGGAGCGGGAGGGAACGTGAAATAGCCTGCGGGGCCAGTTTGTGCTACTGCTGCTGCTGCTGCTGCAGCAGTCGGGCATGTTTTATTCGAAGCCGCGAGAGAAATCGTCACCCGGGAAGCGAAGAAAAAGCATCGGACGAATGGCCGGGCAAAGTTTCTGCAGCGATTACTCTTTAAAAATAGCCCGCAGGCGAGGAAAAAAATTGCAGAGCCGTTTGAGAGCTCTGACGGAGGAGAGTTGCGGCTGGTGCTGCGGGGAAAAAAGAGATAGACGCTGGGTTAAGAGGAAACGCGAGGGAGAACTTGCTTTGGAAGTGAGCGTTGAAAGATTCGATAGTAAAGGAGGCAAAAACAGAAGAGAGAGTCACATAAGAAGTGAACTAAAGGAATCGACGATTTTATACGATTAAGGACAATGAAATTAACTGACAAAAATATGCGAATCTCATTGGTGAAACAAGCAAATGTATTTGTACTGTAGAATATGTATTGCGATAGCTCTAGTTGACTTGCCTAATTCTTGTTATGACCGAACACGAAACTTTATCGAGACATGAAAAAAAACACCTTATTTGTCTTCAAAGTGTGATTGAAAATAGTTATAATATTTTAGTCACAACCACTTTTGTATTATGCTTTGAGTAACATAAAGTGTTTAAAGTAAAAGCGTATGAAAAACGTTGTACGAGATTTCATGAAAGTGGTTGCTTATTGCTTTGACAACATGTTATACTTTTCAGAATTTCGGAAGATGACAACTATAGCATAAGCTTGACATATTAAGAAAAAGAATGACTACTTTACTTTCTACGTCTAACCTTTGAAAAATACAGATTTCAATCTCATGATTATCAAAGAAAAGGTTTTCGTTTCTGGGCTGGAGATGATTGCTTCTTTACTACGAAATCTAAGGTCCTCTAGCACATCGTCTACAACTCTCTGCTCATGATTAAATATAGTCGAAGAAATTTTCTATTTTTATTATCACACTAGCTCATAACCATCTCAATTTTATTAAAAATTATTATCATTAACTAACGATAAAGACTTATTCCTCATGATTCTTACGATAAAAAAAAATTTGTACTATAATACTCCGTAGGTGAACTACAACCCATCTGTTCTCTATATCTTTTAATAAATCTTAACAAACATTAAACTTTTGACGGTTTATTTTAACGAAATTCTGTGCAAAATACAATAGAATACGTTTATTTTACAAAGGCTTGCTGGAGACTAACTACACTCGCCTGTTATTTGTAAAAAAACATATATTATGGTTGTCATTGTAACGATAAGAATCGCTTTTTAATAAAAGTGCATCATGACCAACGTCTGTTAGTGATTCGAATCACCCACTCCGTGGCTCTCCACACTTTCCCAACTTCTGTTCTAGTTGTATGAGGAGAGAAAGGCACCCCCGATCAACCCTTACTTGATTGAACGTGATGCGGTTTTCATAACGACTCAAAGCAATCATGTTGACACACTTTTATTAAGCAACAATAGTGATAAAAGGAAACAAACCAACGTGTACATAAATAAAAATAACGCTCAACAACACAGAGTACCTACAAATAAATTTTAAATCACAAAATTGGCTCGTCCTGCCTTACTCGACTGTTTCTACTTACTTGTTAGTATGATACACATCGGACAATTAACAACACAATCTTTAAAGCAAACGGTGACCAACCTCATTCAAAAGTCTTATCCATTATTTATCATGAACAACATTAATTGGACGATCGGTCGATTCTGTTCTGAAAAATCTAATATTGTTCATTCTTTTAATCCTTACCCATCCATCGAAACAGACCTTGCAAAATCAGAACAATCCTTTTCATCGAAAACCTACGTAGATCTTTGTGACACTTTATAAGCTAACCATCTGGACGGCACTCCCCAGCGAACTCGCAATTTTTCTCACAGAGTTCAGCGCCAGAGTCTTCTCTCACAACTACAATTACAGTCAGAGGATCCCGTTTCACTCCCCCTCCAACTTTTCCCCCGCCTCCTCTCGCTCCACATATTCTTCGTTTATCCCGTTAGTTTTGCCGACCATTTTTCCCAAGCTCTCCTCGGTCTCCCTCTCTCTTTCCCCCCTCCGCCGTCCTCCCGCCTATTAGAACACACGCTACCCACCGCCCGCTCGGACACCCGAGAGTTAAGAGACGACAGTAGCGCGGGAACTTTGCTCTTCAGAAGTTTGCAGCGCGCGTACTTTCCAACAACTGCGAGAGCAAGCTCTTGCAGGTAGACGCGAGCGATCTCGCGCTGCTCGTTAATGTATCGTAGTTTTATTGCACGGCCCGTTGGCTCGCTGATGTATTGCGTTGCCGCGCGCGGGGACGTTTATGTATGAAAGTGCGGTACGCTGCTAGTTGGTGCGCGTCTTTTGGGCGGGGAGTGAGTGTCGGTCGTTGGGACAGGCCCAGTTCTACCTTGTGTTGTTTGAAAATCGATGGATCAAGTTTTGATCGAGTGGGAGAGTTTTTTTTATTGTTGTACCTTACAACTGCAATTGAAGTCATTGACTCGAGAGATTTTAATTTGTAAATAATTGATCACATAACGAAACATGTTAAAAATACACACAGGCCAGTATCATCTGTTCGTGGGTATATACAATTGAAAAGTACATTCTTTACCATTGGAAGTAGGCTAGTAATATTTTGAGTCAAGATATTAGGTTTTTTCTCGTCATCGGCTTAAAAATGAGCATATACCACGAATTATACAAAGTTTGAGGTTGCCGGGAACATAATTTCAATGTTTTAAAGATTCACCATGGATGCTGGTGGTACAGCGTCTCCGATCTATTAATATTCGGTCATAACTAAAACAATGACCTGTCACCCCACAGCATTATAATTTCTTTTTGTTTACAACATATTATTTTACACTTCTTAGCAGAACTGTATTGTTCACAGTATAGTAAAAAACTGACCAATTACTTTTCAAACTTGAATCTGCATATTGGCAGCCATCTGTATCAAAAACATAGAAGTTTTATTGATAATTTGAAGGACCTTCTTCGATAATTTGTACATTGTACATTTCACCAACTACAATATCATCTATATTTGTTTCAGATTCTTTACTTTTGCTAACTTTGTAATTAAGATATGGCTACAGACCAGGATTTTGGCAAAAATCTTTCAACTGCTGTTGTACGTTTAATGTAACAAAATGTGGTACTGTATTTACATTTTCCATTTTTTCTTTACCCTTGTACCAAATTTTTCCCTGTTACAATCATATTTTTTTCGTCACATTTTTCATTAAAAATCCAAATGTTTATGTTCTTTTCTATCCTTGAAATATCTTTTACAGCTGGATCGGCATCCAGTTTTGTGGAGCTCATTTTATGACGTCTTAATGTCGATGCTCTGCGTTTTAACGAATTACTTAATTGTTTCCGAATTCTGACATTGCGACTGGTCCATGATTGAATATACTATTGTGTTCACTTACTTTATCAGTGGCATTTACGATTTGTATACACCCAGCACTGCATCCCTTTGGTTAAGACCTTTTGAAAGGTGTACGAATATCTGATCAAAGTGAGTTCTGCCCTTCTCGGTTACACCAAATTCCATCTTCGCAACTGTCAATTATACATGTGGATAAGAGATTACTCAGCGGCTCGACCAGCTAAGAATTGAAAAAAGTATACTGCTGAGTCTCACGTATGTTAAACTGAGAGTTACAAGCATGTAAACAAAAACAAACCGAAAATGCTCACTATATATTATGTTTGAAGTATCAATATTGTTTGACAACAAGGGGCTGCTGCTACATACCAGGCTGAATTCAACACTATTTGATGAATAAACGAGAACAGATTCGATACGGCATAAAGGGATGTCGTGAAGATCCGGGGACGAATTCGGTAAGAGATTGGAGAACACTTTAATGACCCAGAACGATTTCGGTAAGTGATTAAGTAATGAAATCACGTTGGGGACGGATTTGGGGACGCCCGTCTAAACATACGATAAGTTATGGGCCCAGAAATAACTAGCTCCTGTGCATGAGAATTCTTGCTCTTGCTAGGAAGTTTCAGTGTCTTGTCTACTCTATGGTTTTGATTCAAAAGTTTGGGATTTCAAATGTCCAGAGGTTGGATGATGAAAGTAGGAGTCGAGCAGCAGAACGGTTCAGTGTAAGGGTATGTTAGCAGATGTCAGAGGAGTCAAGGGAGAATAAATGTTTGTATCAAGGGACCATTCATTCCATGGAGTGATCAATATTAAAACCCCATCAACAGCGTTCAATTAATTATAAAATAAAAAATAATCACGAAAGAAGTCAACAAATTATTTTCTATAAGGCCTACAATGAAATAATTATGAAATCATTTCCAAATCATGAAAAAAATATTTGACATCTGGAATCATTTGTACCTTCTATATGAGAGTAAGCCTATCGAATCGTAGATTCAAGAGAATATTCCGGAAGTGTACTGCGACTGTAAATAACTTCGTCGTACATAAAGGATGAAGCTAAGCCGTTTGAGAAATCATTATTCGTCAATTTACGTTTCAAGTAAATTGCTTGTATGCAAGGGTATGGGTATGTAAGTGCGGTGTTTAATGATACAGAAGAGATAGAGTAGATTGTGCGCAGTTGCGGTGGCGAGTGAGAGAGTGGACGTTGTCGGAATTGTCCAACATCTTGAAATTAGCTGAAGCATCGCGTTGATGGTCATGTGTTCCCGCATGGTTTCCGCTTCGTCTCCCTTCCTCTCGTTTCGTGCGTGCAACGCCGTGCTATTGCGAGACATTTCTCTTCGCACCAGCGTCCATTCCATCTCCCTAGTTTTCATGCTATAGCTGCACTTATCATTCTTCAACTTAGGAATCTCACTATAAACGTGGTGTTGTGTATATTTTAAGCCAGTTGGAAAAAGAGATATTAACCCTTCGCAATAAGAGCTACTTCAAAACCAAGAAATTAAAATGAGAAACCAGTTACGGATGGAATGTTTCTTCAAGAACGAGTATGGTTTTGGAATATATCGAACGATATTTATAAGATAAAAAGTTACTTGGCCTCGAAGTTAGTGGAAAATGTTTAATTTAGAATCTTTAATAATGTATAACTTTTGAAATTTAAATTTCAACATTTTTAAGCAAGAGTACTTTTCTTGCTAAAATGTGTGATATCATCAGAGAAGAAAATCAATCCCTTTTATGGTTGTTTGAATAATAACATTTCAACTACATTAAGAATATGTCAACTCTAACATTTGGATTCCATGATCATACATACAGCTCCAGAACTGTTAGTTTAAAACCTTGGTTTTGGAATACACACAACACTTATCATCAACCATACAACAACAGAGTTGTAACGAATTCAAGATCTTCATTCCAATATTTGATGCACGAGTAAGCGAGGGGGAAGAAAAGCTCATATCGAGACGCGGCAGCGCGCGCTGAAAATAGCATTTCCATTTTTCTCACATCCTTCTAATCTTGGGTTATAAATTCTACAGCCGCGGGTCCCATTTCGCTTGGACTATTATTCTTCCACAGTATAGAAGGGGGAGGAGCCACCACGGAGGAGAAAGTCCCGCGATTTTTTTGAATCGTCAATTCTCGTACTTACCGGACTCGACGCATCGCTGTCCGGCGCATAAAAATCAGAGCCGATAAAGTGCCGTAAAGTTGGCAGGAAATATCGCATATTGAGGTAGAGGGCGGAGGGCTTATACAGCGGAGGTGGTAGTGCATTGGGAGTGAAAGAGCTTCCCGGCAAAATTTACGCGGAGGAAGAGTCGCGAGGGTATTTTATTGGGGTGCTGTTTAGATATTTTTTTCATTTTTTTTGGAGTGGATTTCCATTGAATAAGGAGCGAGCTGGAAAAATGTATGGAAAGCGCACAAAGTTGTCGAGTTTTTGGAGTTTGCTGTCGCGTTAAATTTTGAAAATTTGTACTCAAGCGAGTGCTGTACAGTTTATGAAGAAGTAACGATAGAAATAAAAATACTCGATCGAATTGTTAAAAAACATTTTACTTTGCAAAAGTCACTGGACGTTTATTTTTTGTAATGTACATACTATTTCACAGAGCAGTATTTCAATACCGAAAAAAAATGTTGACACTGAACAATCGTACTTTCGCGTAAATGACAAAGCTATTACACCAAATGAGTTCTGCACTTACAGAAATTTCCATATACACGCAAAGCACTGAATTCATTTTAATTTATGCAGATAGTCGTATGTACATTCAAACTAGGCATCGTATTCCAGGCACGTAATTGTTTAATCTCGTCTATATTGGACACGTTCTCGGGCAGAGCACAATAATACGCCACCGCGTAGCGGGAAACGTGAAATCCGAGTGAGTTTCATACAACAATAATCCCCCTCCGACGCAGCTCACCGTTTGGGCGGTAATCGATTCATTGGTAATAGATAAACGTCGCAACAAGGTTTCATGCTGCTGTAATTATAATTTCGTCGATTATTCATAAATTTGGTGCATTGAATATTTTCTCTTATTGCGTTTCAATCACGTTTAGGCGATCAATATCGGCTGGATGCCTATAAAGTTGGAGCAGATAGGAAAAACAACGTGGATGTAGTAATATCCTGTCAAAACATTTGCTTCAAACTTTACCAGATATTAGATTAAGCATTAATCTTGTGCTTCTGTATTTTTCTTTTGAAAAAAAATTATTCATCTACGTAGTTTTCTATGATACAAATACATATACTACCAATGCTTGCTAAATTTGTGTATCAGCACAAAATAATATTCGTTTATTAATAAATTAAAAATTGAAACATGGATTCACGAGGTATCCTAAATAAAATTATCTGAATAATACATCTCTTTAATAAAACCATTTTCATTTTCATTTAATTTATGGATATATTATTATTCACAAGCGATCTGTTCAGTTTTTTTTTAGAAGAAGCTTTTTCTCAGTAGAAAATAAGGTTGTACCAAAAACATGTTAAAATCGTGTTTTATAGCGTTGAAGTAAAATATGTCGTTTAACGAATTACTTTTCTTATCGTCTTTATTTTTCAAGTTTCAAAAAATGGTTTTATAATTTTTTTTATCATGAAATACTTGGAATTTTCTCATGAATTGTATCCCATAATAAATTAAAATTTCTTTTGGTTTTATCCTGAAAGAGCTGAAACTTGATCTCAAAGTAAAGTTCTCATTAAAACCGTTATACTGTCCTTGAATCTATACACCAGAAACTAAATACGATATCCCAATGAAATTTATACCGGATATTTTAATGATGAGTATTATTTCATAACAGATTTTTATCATCATCATTATTATTATATTACTATATTCTAAACCAATTGCTGCTTTGATATGCAATTTTTTTTTAATATGTGATAATTTAACTCTATACATCTGGCTTGGAATATTTAACTGATGATATTTTCTGATGTTACAATTAGTTTATTGAGATTCTATTATAATATTTAATATACTTTTTTAAAAACTTCGTGTTGTATCGTTGTATGGAGACCTGAATAATTGTCGGACTAATTGTAACTCTTTAAAAGAGGATGGATAATCATGCTAACGTATGAAGAAACCCACAGATAAATGGAAAAAAGTGTGATTACCATGACCGGTGATATGAATTATTGAAAACTACGGTTATATTGAGGTGTGCAAAAAACTTGATTAAGTACTACATAAAAGTCACAATTTTTTAAATCGTAGAGCAGAAAAACTATCAAAATATTAAATTCTCAAAAAGAGACCCAAAACGTTCTCTAACCTAATTTGTATGAGACTCATTATTCAGATGTGCATCGACGAGCGAACTTCAAAAACAGTCGATGGATCAATCTTTAGGTATACAGTTCACAGCCTGGTAGTTAACATCTGCAAATTGAAATGTTTCCTATTCAAGCGAAGAATTGGCTCTTAACACGAAGCAAATTATGAAAAAAAAAAACAACCTCGCTGACATTAAAATTCGAATTGATGGAAAAGTAAATTGCTCGTTTCACCGCCCGACACAACCAGGCTACTTGATTAAATTCACCAAAGTCATGATCACGGCCAACGTGCGAGCTCACAGCACGAGCGGATAAAAGAATACCGCAACACCGAACTATCACAGGATCCCGCAAGATTCACAAGCAAGAGTATACCGGAGGGAGTTCAGGAAACTTGCCCAAACAGCCGCGAGCGGGGCGCTGTTATCTATGAACCGAGTAAACGTGTGCTGTGCAGGTACATCGGGAGTAGGCCGCGAACCGTAATACACACATTACGCGTCGTGCGCAGCGCGAGCACGGTTCGACAGCCGCGCCCGAAATCATGGTTGAAACGGACGGGACCGGCCCGCGGACGACGTCGCGTGTTTCTGACTCGCGTCCGCGGTACACGCGCCGTCGGGCGCGTCGCGAACGTCATGTTCCCGCGAAAGAGCGGCCGTACGCCCGCGCACGCGGTCAATATTATTCGCGACTCGGCCGGCGATGGCGGCGCGGAATTTCCGGCCGGCAGCGCGTCATCCGCGCGCTGATTCCTAGTGCCCCGCGCGGCAGCGTCGGGCGCACGCTGGCGCATCCATCGGCCGGCGCTGCAGCGGAACGGCGCTCGAATTGATTTTCGCGGCCCTTCCGACTCGCGGCTCCCGTCGCGCGGATGATTTTTGTAACGGACGCCGGATGCTTCGGAATTTCCGCCTCCGGGGTGCATTCGGTGTTTTGACGAAGCCACGGGTATTCCCCGCGAGTAGGTGCAAAGGGGGGGGGGGGGCTGATCATCATACAAATATTCATCCGAGCGAGCCAACTTTTCGAGTAATAATTCTCGCGAGAACTCTTTTCCCCCGCCCCATCGCTGGCGTTATGACGCACCTCGCGGAACTCCGACTTTTTACCGGGGGGCGCCCGCTGTAATCAGCCGGAGAGCGAATACGAAGTGGGAGAATTCATCATCTCCGGGCCCGCAGCTTCGGTCTGACTGTGCGTCGACTCGGACTACTCAATTACTGGGAGAGCGGCTGGAGTACGATATTATACAGCCGTGCGGTGTGTTGGGGCGGGGAAGGACGGGTGAGGATCTTGACGGCGTACTACGGAGTTGTGGCGTGGGTCTTCCGTTTCTCGCGATTCATCGGGAATTCGTGGGAACGTGAGTGAATGAAAAAACGAGCGCGGACGATCATTTAAATCGAGGTGATGATGTTGCCGTTGAGTTTCGCCGGATTTGGGCATACGTTTATTTTTCAAGTCCTTGGCTGCGAGAAAGGGTGATCCACACCTCAGACTTTTGGATGATACACGGGGAATAAATTCAAATGTTGACAAATTGGCTCCACATGCCGCTAAAAACGAAAATTTCCAATACGGTCACGACATTATGGTCTGTTTTTAAATTTCACGCTCGCGCAATTAATTTTTGCGTTGTTATTAAATGGTAGCTTCATGGAATAACGCAGTCTTGTGAAATGGCCTATATGAACGAATTTCAAGATATGTATTTAAAAATACTGTCGATGCCCAAACTTGAGTTTCGCAAGGAATCCTGTACTCATATTCTGCAGTATCTTTAGTCCACGTGTACTTTTTGTTCTGGTCCCTTCATCGATGAAACACAGAATTTGATTGTTGCTACAAAACGATAGAGAACTATATAGAAATAAAAGCAGTTTTACTTCCCATTTCCAAATTGAACGAGAATTCTAATCTGAGGCCTGAACTCCGCACTTTGGACGTCAGCTAAAAGTACTCATCAAACCTGCGGAATCGCAGCCTCGTACGACAATCAGTCGAGGAGCACCAAACTTTCCAAACACAACACATCCATCGCGACAGGAATCGGGAGACTTTGATTACACAACCACAATCGGCAGAGTTTTGACAACGCGCGCACACGTACAAAGTAGGTACAACCAACTTGACCATTATATCACAGCCCGGCGTACGCTCAAAGTTTCCCCCCACAGTGACATGTAAGCGCAATCAAATCAACGTTAGTCGGGAGAATGCGGCAGCGATCGTAGCGGTGGATCCTCCGCCGTTCGTCAAAAACGAGGAAAGTTGGAGCGACTCCGCCACGACGCACTCCAATTAATTCCGAATATGATTATCGTCGGGGGTAAACGCCGGTACTCTGGCGCTTCTCGAGCGTATATAAGCAAACCGCCGCGTAAAACTTGGCCGGCAAGATCGGCGCGCGTGCCGCCGGCGAATTGCGCTTATTAATCTGACGGGGTGAGGCAGGCCGAAGGGCGTAACGTGGAGTCATTGAAATTCCGCGGGCGCCAGAGTTTGTTTTCGAACAGTCGCGGGCGCGGCTTGTCGCGTTTGCGACTGTGACGGGTTTCGGTGGGGAGATGACGCGCGCGTCGACTGGGGTGATTTTAGGGACGGGACGAGGCTTTGCGCTCGAGCGATCGGTGTTTCCGGGGTGCGAAGTTTTTGATGGGCCAAGTTTCGGGAGAGTCGCTCATTAATGGAGGATCTCGTAGTCAGCCAATGTTTGGAGGGAAGCCGTTGTGGGTTTTACACGTTGCAATTACTTTCGAATCGTCTAATTAATCCAAGGTACAAAGTGCTCGAACGAAAAGCCCGGAATAGTCAATTCGGAGTATATCTCTATATTCGAGAATTGTGTGCGTCAAAAGGTGCTGGCGCGTATATCGTTCCAGCGTTACGAGCTCGAACCACGATCTTGACGTTGAACTTTAGAAGACTGTTAGAAGCCTTGAGAAGTTCTGCGGCGGTAATTCTGATGCGATTATACGTCGGCATGGGTTTCCCTGCACCTCTCCAGAGTTCACTTGACGTTTCCATTTGCTCCAACATCTTGCTCCTCGTTTTAAAAATAATGGAACAACTGTGGTACTCTCTCGCACTAAAATGTTTTGGCCTATTACTGTGATCACTTGATGGCCTTTGTTCTCGAGTTGAGTATCATGATTAAGATTTTGTCTACAAAAATATGTCATTCAACAATAATAATCGAATAAGCTTGTGGAAAGGAATATTTGGTTTTGATCAATTTCTATCAATTAATAAAGGTAGGTTTAAAAAATAGCAAGCATCTAAATAATAATAACATCTCATAAATATTTGTTTATTGTTGATCCAAATAGTATCCAGTGTGTATAATTTCAGAAACGTGAAATGACTATCCATAAAATAATGGCATTTACTATGGTGACCCTCTAGATAGTATTGAGAGAGCCTTTTTCGCTTTTCGGCGCATTTTCCATACGTTTATATGTAAGAGAATTGCACTATAGAATCTTGATTATAAAAGGAAATGACATTAGGCAAATTATGCATGTACCGATAAATGCAATTAACTTTACAACGTTAGTTTTAGCCTGGACAGTATACCTACTAAATGAAACATTGATCCCGCCTCTGGGTATACTTTTTGAACGGTGTCCTAACACTCCCCTGGGGTTCCCTATCATTTAGATAACACACCGAGCGAATATTCCAAAGATTACACTGTGCATTCACAGCCAGCAACTCCAACAATAAAAACTACAACAACAACAACAACAACAACAACTACAACGGCGAAAAACCCAATCAAAAAACCAAAGTCCAACTCCATGTTCCTCGCGTATCAGATAATTGATCATCACGAGTACAGAGCGTTTCCGGAACGCAAGCTCTGAGCCGTTATTTACGCTGGCAGCGGCAAGACAAAAGTTGGCGAGTTAAGGGGAACATCTTGATTAGCCCTTCCCAATCAGTGGCGGCGCGCGCGAGCCAAAATTCCGCGTGAATCTCGCTTCCCCGACTCTGGGCATACACGATCGTACACAGCTCCCAGACTGCAGCAGCAGTAACCGAAGAAACGGATTGCTCGCCGAGTGGGACGAGTTTAATTCAAAATTTGCTGCTCGCGAGTCACGTGGCTTCCCCATCGAAGCGACGACGCTCCAAAAGTAATTACAGCCGCGCGGTTCGAAGACGCGACGCTATTAATTCCTCGCTTGCTCGTTCGCAGCCTCGTCATCCGTCGTCTCCTCTTCCTCTCTTCCTTTTCCTGCTCTGGTGGTGTTTACTTCCTTGCTGATCGACATCTACTTATTGCGGTTGTCGATTGGGCGTGATTTTCGCGCTAGTTAAACGAACAAGGGTCTTTGTGTTCGCGTGTACACGCGTCAGTTTTGTGGTTCATTTTGCTTGATTGGCTTCGCGGTTACGTTGATCGATGGATGGTGAAGCCTTAGCTACAGGAGTTTTTATGGGACTTTGATTAGTACTTTAGATTACTGTAACAAATTATTTACTGGGATGACATGTTGCAGCTTATTGAATGGTTGGAAATGATTGATGGTTTGGTTGAATAATCCAGCATTCGTTCCTATTATTTAACGATATGTAATAGATGACATCTTCTACATAAAGGAAATAGCATTATTTTGTTTGTGATACAATTTCCTCAATGTTTCGTGTATCTCAAAAAATCCTATTGACATTTGAAACTTTTAGTCCAATTATATTGCAATGTTGAGAAGTTGCTTGTAAAATTTTAGGTCCACAGTTACCTTTTAAGAACCATCGCTAATCAGCTATAAAGTTAAGAACATAGTTTCAACATTAGCTCTAATGCACATGAATGTATCGTCTCAGACACGAAGTTTAAGTAGAACACTAGGATCAACATCCATAGGAAATATAGAAAAGGTTGTACTCCTCATTTTCCTAGACTGGGGTCAAAAGCCGCATTGCACAAATATGTCCTTTCACTGTTATTGTATGATCACCCCTTCTTTCCGTCGATCGATCCAATTCCTCGTTTACGTGTAATCAAATGAGCATCTCGCCGAATAAAAATATGGTAGTCCTCGTTTTTCCCGACTGAGAGTAACAAAATTCGTTTTTCCAGCGGATTTTTATGTTCACGCACTCGCAACGTTAAAACTACCGACGGCGCGCGTACCAATGGGACCTGCAATGCAGGCACGAATCGGCTGAGAAGATCTAAGCCTCTCGGCCCTTATCATATCGGATAAAATAGTAAACGTCGTTCGATCGCGATAAAGATAGCGTTAAACGGATGGAGCAGAGAGGATCGAGCGGAAAGGGGGCCGAGCAAATTCAGCTATCGGAGGATTGGCAATACGCTCTGTTGGGATATAGCTCGATGGTTGGAAGGCTGCTGCATCGTCCAGTCGGCGCACTCGCACACGAGCCATTAGACAGGCTCCCCCGCGGATTGCCGAAGTGCGCGGAATTGGCCGCCGGCGTAAAATGCCCCTGCCGCCCTCGCTGCCTTCTACGTATGTATACGTATATACTGGATTCGTAATCGCACGCTTTCACAGGCCCACCTATACGTCCATGATGTTTGGGTGCACAGCAGTACAGTACCAGTATACACCGATGCAGCGTAGATACCGGCAGGCTAGGGATGAAGCCTGATGCCAGTGGGGATGAGGATTGAGCGTGGGCTGAGAGAAATGGTCGGTGATCGATCCGGAGAACGAACAATAGCCAATGTCGCATCGAGCGACGGTATCCATGTACGGGCACACATACATTTATATACATATGTACGGTTCTGAGTACCGTTGGAGTTTTCTGGTAATGGTTCAGGAAGCGTTCAATTATTTCATTTATCTTAGATGGGGCTGATAAATTTTTAGAAATCGTTCTGAAATCTGATCAAAGCTGATAGCTGGAACTACAATCCTTTTTTGAATTGATTAAAACATGAAATTGATATTCAGGTCTTTGTTGTAGATGTCTATTTTGAATTATCTTTCCGTAGAAAAAGTCTGCAACTTGAGCTGAATTTTATGGAACCGATTCATAAATATATTTAAAAATTCACGATTCATCTTTACCACCAAAGAAAGGACTGTATTGATCCCGTATTCGGCAAAGGTTTTTTCGTTTACAGGAATGGCGCAATGAGTGGAATACTAAAGATAAGCCGATTGACATAATTTTTCGAGGTAGTTTTTCAGAGCACACGGAAGAAGCTTAATAATGTACATATGTAACCAGTCTCATATTTTCCCTGCTGTGGGGTGTGTGCGGGTGCGTGTACACGGTAGCTAATATGAAATATAACATTTATACTGGCGTATATACATACCCAAGCTTTCCTACCTTATGTTTCGTCATAGAGTAAAAAAGATGTCAAACATAAGAAAATAAAGAGCAGATCTTTCATACTAATTTATAAGTTTATAATCAGATTACCGTCAATGAGTTATGATCTAATGTTCATAAAAATTTTTGGTATATTAGAGTTTTGTTTTGGTTTGTCGTAGTGTATATATACATACATATATTTTGCTGCACTCTAAAGTGTAGAGCGTGTTTACATGTGCAGCCGTTAATCAACCCTGGCATCGTATATTCGATCCTTACTCTTTATCCACACGGAGCCAATGAACATTCATTTCCCTAGCTTTGGGCTTACTCCAAGCAGACAATGGATAAGTTTAAACAATATCATAGAGTTTATTGAAAAGTAATAATAATAATAATGATAATAATAACAATGAAAAAATTAAATTTACGACATGTTAAGAATCACAAAAGCTCTACACATTTATATTAATTGTTGTATGCGAAAAATGGGAAGTGGTACACCGCGACAAAAGCATCTACGAGATACTTACAACGAGGGTTGGAAATACAAGGATATTGCCTTATACAGAAAACTCTTCTCCTCGATTAAGAAATGTATAAACTTTGTAAGTGTTGGTTCCCTTTATAAAACAAAAATGCATTACATAAAAACTAAATTGTAAATACATTTTACCCAATGAATCGCTCTTCGTAACAAAACAGGTTTTATCGATTATGATACAAATATCATGATATTTCGATTGACAACTGTCTCCTTTATATTTCTACGTTTTTGCATCTATATTTACTTCTAAGAATGAACGTTGCTAGGCTAAAAGTGTCCGTCTTCGTACCTTTATTATTTATTTTATATCTCCATAATTTCTACATGTGTATTCTTGTCTATAAGTTATTGTGGTCTCGCGTATGCGTTTGCCACTTGGGTTTATATTATTTTTTCAAATCATTCGTTTTTTATGTATCCCAGTTTTCTTATCGTCACCTCTGTACGTAGTTACTTCATCATAAAATCATCAAAACAAATAAAAACATTGCGCAGAACACGAGGGCAGTAGCTTTGATCAATAGCAATATCCCTGATCTGAGATTAGCTATCGTACGTGTTCACTTGGAAGTACCTATAGTTGATTATATATTGGGTTTCTGGGAGACGTCAATGACATCACATTACTTATAACAGCAAGGGGCATAGAAAGATTTAACGTGATGATTGGTGTGATGATAATCAACTGCAACTATAACTCACATAGATACATTTGCGTGTATTTATATTCATGTTCCCATATACCATCAAGTGGCTCTTACAGGCACTCCTTAACACCTTTGCGTACCTGAGGGGTTTTGATCCTGATTTCACATCTCTAAATCCTCTTCTGATCCAATCGTCTTTTAATTGTTCTTTTTAAGGTGTCTGGGTCTTATATTAAAGTTCTATAGTACAAAGCATCCTCATACGTCCATCCCACTAGGGAGTATTCATAGGTTTATCGATCAGCTGAAGCCTCATCTGAAACACACCCTAGCTGGTTACGGTTTAAGTCATATAAATTCAGTGTTAACCCAAGTAAATTTACTTATCATCTTAAAAATCATATACTTCAATTAAAGTTCTGAATACTTTAATAATAAAAAAGGCAAAAGAACAATATCCTTGAAAATTAATTTCTTATTTGATTACAAGCTATCAATTCCATATGTATATATATTCAAGAAATGTCGGCTGTAAAAAGGGTTTTCGGTATATCAATAAGATATTATTTATATTTGATGTACTATTTGACAAATGTTTTTCATGTAGCTGTGAGCGATTTCGTTGGAATTTGTTTTTGTATCTTCTTAAGTAACCAAGTAACTGTGTATTAAACATAATTTCGTTCGAACTCGGTCGGTGCAGTGGAAAGATGTTTATTCCGATGATGATTCTTCTCGATCATCATCATTAGAAAAATCACACCCCAGCATAAAATATATTACCAGAAGTATAATATAACCAGACGAGATGCGCATCTTGCACTGCAGTATCCTCCACCCGGCACCACCACCACTGCACCCACAACCACATGTATATATTACACTGGCGTATAACAAACGAACGCAAGAACAAGAAGCAAGCGGAGTAACTTACAATTACACGTACAGCGAGATTTAAAACGAATTAGCAGACAGCAGCGCTGCTCGCGCGCGCGGACGAGATTTGGGATTTGCAAAATAGAATAAGGTAGCGCCGCGGCCCGGGCGCGCGCATGCATCAAGCCCGACCAGAAAATTAAGGCCGGACCGAACGGTCCCGGCCTGGGCGCGAGCAAAGGATGAAGAGGGACGGCGGGGGCGAATTAAGCGCGCAGCGGCGGACTGTAATATTCTGCTAATGACAAAAGTTGTGTTTGTTGCGCGCGAACGCCGACGCGCGCGACAGATGCGCGGACTCCTCACCCGACTTTTCCCCCATCGTCATTCCGCCGCTTCCTGGCCTCCGCGACCCGGTCCGCGTGCAGTTCTCGTTTTGCTAACCCGCGCCCCCCCCCCCCCCCTGTATTATCCGGCTCCTGTTTACTCGCCCCCGCAGGCACGGGCGTGCGCTTTTTCGCGTGCCGAGCTGGCAAAAGTTGGTGGGGCTTGCAAAAGTGCAGCGGAAAGGCCCCGGGGCCGGCGAGCGTCGAAATTAGCCGGGCCGAAGCTCGACGGGAGGACCATGGGGTGAATTAGCCGCGTATTGGGCGAGCCTTTTCGCCGCTGATCGTATACTCCGATGCTGCGACGCGTTCGTTGTTTTTTTCCGACTAATTTCGCTCGGGAATAGCGCGGCGACGTGACGGCGAGGTACTGTGTTTCTGCAGTGAAAAGTTTTTTAGTTTTTGATCAATCAACTGCAGTTCAGCTCTATAGTTTCTCCGACTGTTTGGACTCGTGTGTATGCGAATGTCGCGCGTCATTCAACGCTCGGGATGATCAAGTGTGAATGGGCGTTAATTCATATTCCGCCGAACAAAAAGTAACATGTGGGATTATGTATAACTTTGGTGAAATTTGGTCTTCATTCGTAATGTATTGTATGCTTATTTCATGTTTTATTGCAAAATTTTCTTTTATAATTTTTACCCGAACTCTAAGACGCGATTGAATATCATTCATATTATTTCGGTAGAACTTAAAACTAACGGAACAATAACTTGAATGAAGGACATACATATTTATTGCTCAATATGTCGTTAGCTACTTGGCCAACGTCTACAGAATCTAAAGTACAACAAAAAATATGTTCGAAAAAAAAAGAAAAAACTCGTCTGACTAATGCATCATTAAGAAGTTGATAAACACACTCGGATTACACATTATCGATACGAGGCCAACGAATTGCGATGGTTAATCATTCTAGATAATTCCAGAGCACACGTTTTTTCAACCAAGTCATGTCGACTGATACTGTTCTTCAAAAAATCCGAAACTCAATTAGCATTTTGATCACCCCTGCACAAAAGAGACATAGCCCATAACGAAAGGTGAATGCGCACAAACACGTCGATCACAATAACCGAGAAGCCGGGCGGTCGAATGAATCAGAGCAACCTCATCAAAATCCAACAAGTCACCCCGACGTCCCGTATAGAAATGACGATTTGTTAACGCCGAGTGGCAAGCCCATTCTCCCCACGTACCCACGTCCTCTGCCTTATCACGGCCCCCACCCCCTGCCTATTTATCATCGAGCAATAAACCACTCGCCATCCGGTTGGTCTCTCGCTCGCGTGTATACATACACACGCCCGCGAGTGCGGGTACGTCCATACACGTGTGCAAGCCCTTTTGCGGCGCGGCGCAGTCCCAACCTTCCGGTACTTAATACGGGCCGCGCTGAAAGTAACTAATGACTTCTTTGGGCTCATCTGTTCCTCGAGCGGGTGTCGGTGCGGAGGCCGGAAAATTAACGGGAGGGCCTTTGTTACGTGTGCAGTGCCCGCGATTGTCTGGTCTGCGGCCAATGGGGCCGAGAGTGGTGAT
Source organism: Copidosoma aretas (assembly GCA_030522625.1). Taxonomy (NCBI): domain Eukaryota; kingdom Metazoa; phylum Arthropoda; class Insecta; order Hymenoptera; family Encyrtidae; genus Copidosoma; species Copidosoma aretas. The sequence goes on from JAPYYV010001252.1 coordinate 35,662, forward strand.
ACGTGCGTCCCCCGCGTTGGTTGGATAGTAAAATCGAGGGAAATAACGACCGCTTGATGAAGGAGGGAGTGGAATGACCTATTCGTCCAATAATGGCACGTTAAATTGGAGGGATCGTAAAAAAAAAGGATAATGTTGCGAAGCTGATCTTGGTCGGGGAATATTGAGGATGGATGAAATCGAAGATACATGTTGGTATGAGATCGGTATGGTATATTTTTGAGGCAAAAAAAAGCGATGAGTACTTTAATCCATAACCGAACATTCCGATATGATGCGATTTTCGTGGCAACGATCCGTGGAACGATGGTGTATATGTATAACGACTTGCCCGGTCCACTTTCGAATAATTGAATATTCATGGTATGCGATATGAAGTACCTATACCCAATTGGCCCGACGTCCATGATATTGGTGCAATATTCCAAGATTCCTTCGCTCACTTAAGGGAATCCTTAACGAGTTTGCGAACATTCCATTCAAAAGGTCAAGTGTTATGTAAAGCCCCTTGAGCGATTATTTACTTTTCTAATAGTCATCTCCGGTATATGCATGCATATTATACCTGCCCCTCCGAGAATTTCAAAGCTTCAATAATTGAGCAAACGGGAAATACTTCCTCTTGTTGTTCGCAACTGCTTGCGCTACGGGAATGATATTACGGTGAATTTTGAACAGGTAGAATGTAGAGCTGGATATTTTAGTACATGAATTTCATGCATCTTTTTTTCATTGCATCGTGGAATATTATTCGTTCGAGTTATCTTCCACAACTAAATAAATAACAAGTAAGTAAAATAAAAATTCAGTGTTAATTTGAGCTTAATATTAAATCATAGTTTTCCCGTTACACTTTATCTATAGGCTTAGTACTGGCAGTCTAATATAAAAAAAGTGCTACGTTTAAAAAGATGCGTCTCCGTATTGGAGAAAACAAATTTTTATAGCCACTTTAATGGTACTGCCATTTATTAGAATAAATATATTCATCATACATTAAAATACTGGTAGGAACTTTTTTTCAAACATTTTCAATAAAATTGAATCAAGTACAGTAGCCTTTTGTTGATACTGTATCATATTTTATCTCTCAAGAAATTCTCTTCCTTTTGCCTATCCTGGACTACCCTACCCTGTGATTGTGTTCTATTACTTCGCATCTTAATGTAAACTCTGGATCAAGCTTCAAATAATGTTTACACTTCTTATTTGAACACACCCAATGCTGCACTTAGCTGTACAAGTTTATCAAGAACGAGTATGCATTTGTACGGAATCATTAACATAGAACTCCATCGTTATAATAGTCGTTTAAAAAAATACTGTAAATTCAAAGGCGTACGTGGCGTACGCGTGGTGTAGATATTTAGGTGAGTTTCAAGTGCTTATGTATTATAAGATTAACGAAATAGACACATATAAAGACAAAAGTCATACATATTGGTTGATCGAATTGTTGATACCCTGGGTTAGGTTTCAATCCAGTGTACAAGCAAAATAGTATTGAGAAAGAAGCAAAACATATGCGTACATGCAGTGTACACATTAGCACATGTCGTTAGGCAATGAGGAGTAACTGCACAAAAGTTGCTGATTGTACTTAAGCCATGATATTAATGAGAGCAAGGAAGACAGTCAGTTTCCCTACTTTTTATCCCAGATAGACTCCCGATAGTCTGTCTCCGTTACTCTCATTAAGTGAGGATGCCATCTAGGCTTAAGTACAATCAGTGCCACCGCAGTCAACTTTTGTGCGGTCACTCCTCATGCCTAAATAATGACCTAGCACTGACAAGAGATAAAATATGGAGAAGATCACTCAGCCCAAATTTGACAAATTTTCTCTGATTTGACATATCCTGTTTTGCACTACTATGCGTAATTTACACAAATTTTTTCAGGACCATAGAGTTTATTATTGCTATATTATTTGTTGGACATAGTGAATCGCCTTTTCTTCTTTTTGACTGTGTCAGTTAACAAGGAAAAAATCTAAAATGATTCAAGCGCCTATATCTTTACGTGGGAAACACGAATAAATAGTGGCTTCGTACTTATTTGTGTAGTTTAGACTGATAAACTTAATTTTTATTTAACCAACTAATTCGAATTAATTTTTTTTTTTTTTATCATGTTCAAAATCTCGTTTTTTAATTATTCCGCTCTAAACCACCACGTGTTAAGTCTTAACCAATTACACAACGAATTAATAGGATTTGTCCCGTGACCCATACATTTTATGAAAGAGGCTAATTAATGCAATACCATTACTTTTACTAAAAAGTTTAATAAATAATGTACATGCGTAGCCAGTTTAATCCTTTAAATAGATTTATTTTACTAATTTGAAAGAACACTTTTTATCCAACTCTCTACATCTCATAAGATTTAGAATAAAACGCACTATATGAATGATCATGTTGCAGTAGATTCAATAAAAAACATTACCAAAAATGTATCTTAGAATATTGATTTTTATCAGTAATATATATAAAATAAGTATAAACAGTTGAAAAACTCATGAGCTGAAAAAGAGGAGCAAAGTAAATCGCGAAAGCTGCGCCAATTGGCATTCATATTGCAGAAGTCAAACGAAACGATAGTGCCGGAAACCGCCTCAAATCCTTCTCCCTGGATTCGCTCTCCTCCAAATCCACCGGAATCTCCATTTCTTTCCGCTCATCTGAGCCACTCGAGAAAGGAGCTAAACCGACACCCCAGCACCACATCCTTGATTTCACCCCAGATCTCTCATCGTTTTTTTTCGCTTTCCTTCCTCACAGCCCCCTATTCCGTCGGTGTTCTTTTGTCGCTACTGCAACGCTGTGCTTCCTTTTTCTCACTCGCTCTCTTTTCTTTTGAGTTCCGCGACTTGCCACTATTGCTCGCATTCAGTGGATTCTTTTCTCTCGTCAAAGGGCGTGTTCTATTGTTTCGAGCTAAAGAGACAAGAAGTCATTCATTCAAAGCCGAGAAGCATCCGCGCAATCGTCAACCCGAGATACGCTTTGCCGTGGAATTTTTCCACTTTGCCTTGCTCAGCTCGTGTGGGCTTTTTTTCTTTCTAGTTTCCGTGTAAAAATGTTTGCTTGCATGCTTTTTCGATTTACTTTGTCAATTTTCACGTCATAAACTTTTTCCTCAGTAAACGCGAGAAGAGCTGCATATGTTCAGTAGAGTGGAATCGCACGAATGACAGGAATTATGACAAATTTTAAATTGACTTTATCAACAAGAAATTTCGTATGATAAATTTAAAATACTTTTAACAGTTTTACTGTTAAAGATTGAAATACTTGTATACCAAGAGTGTACAATTTTGAAAAACTGTACTAAGTAATACTGCCGATACACTTGGTGGTATCTTTTTATAGATAAATAGATCGATAAATAGATAGATAGATGGATAGATAGATAGATAGATAGATGGATAGATAGATAGATAGATAGATAGATAGATAGATAGATAGATAGATAGATAGATGGATTGATACATTATTAGTTGGTCATAGGATACGATTCTATGTGGATACATGAGAAGTGGATACATGAGAAAAATATACATGAACAGAGAACTTGCATGCAGCAGGATTCAATCAGCTAATTATTGATATTGCTGGAGTAATCTCAATGGATTATATATCGATTCTAATATTATTAATAAAGAACGAGAAGTTTAAGCAATAAAATATTTTCTGAGCGTATTATAAAAGATCTCATTCTAATCGATATCACGGGATTATGACATCATAACTTCTGGTTGTTTAGAGGTTTATTTAAGTTACGTAAAATATTGAGTTAAGACGTCATTTTATCATATTTGAAAACACTTTTTCCGAGACCTAAAGCAGGCTGTGAGAGCACGTTACTGAGCTTATAACTAAAAAATATTTGATTGTAAATGATCATAATTCTTCAAGCAACGTCAGAAAATCTTTTAAAAGTAATTTATACGTGTTATAAGGTTATATTACTCCCAATGAGTGCTACATAACCATACAGCAGTACGTGGTTCCAAAGATAATAAGTTATAGTTTGGATTTTTGTTCACCGATAAAAACTGAACAGACCATAGAATATTCAGAAGTTCTGACATCGTATCATGGGATATCGGATGAATACGAATTGAAATTTCATTCAATTATAATTTTTAATTTATTACACCAGATAAAACAAAACTGGTTGACTCGCGTATACAGTGTGCCATATAATACCGAAAAAACAATAATTTAGAAAACATGCAAATTCTTTATTATAACATATTCGTAGTATTGCGATTAGTCCACAGTAATAGCAGAATAATATTAAAATTTTGAGTCACAAGAGTAATCAATAAGACAAAATCATTGATAAAGTGTAAGCACTGCGTAAAATATAGTGTCGTGTTGAACAACTGTCTCTTGATTGATTCTTCAGTGGTTGACTAGTTGCTTACATGGTCTTACACCCGTGCAAACGACCACGTCTTGGTACTCGCAAGCAAAGGGACAATAGCCTGACACCAACATGTTTCTGCTGACAAGGAATCATTTCATCGTTGCATGAATTGCGTTTAAGAAGTTCGAGCCTAATCAGCCTTTTATAATCAGTAAAGTTTATGTATGAGTGATGGCGTCGGTATAGGTTATTTATAAGAGCGGTTAAAGAGATCAGACAGGAGTCTGCAAGTACTGTGAACAAAGTATTCTGCCAGTACTATGAACGTAGAAGATCTAGATTCATAAGAACCCGTGAACATATAACAAAAAAAACTTTGCGATTTAATTCCTCAAAAACTAAGAAGCAAGGCCTTCTGAAATTCAGATGTGTTACATGTAGTGATTAAAATAAGTGCATCATGATTTTCAGAAGAATTTCTATACAAAACTCGATATTATGATAATCCCTTACATCAATGTGATCAGTCGCTGGATATGCCGACGCATGACGGTTGGGTAAAAGAATGTAACAATCCGAATTTTGACCGATGAAAATGTCAGTTCAATTTTAGGTTAATGGTGTCAGGTCAGAACAAAATTGTTTCAACAGTTTTTTAGTGGCAATGTTTGTGTGTTGTGTCTACTTAGCCAGTCCCTAAGTAATGCAGAGCGTCTTCGTTTCTTCTCTTGATGAATATACTATCATATTATATTTCCGCGTGATGCAGGTGGTTTTCGTGTATTATCAACTTTAATTTATTACTCTAACACAAAAAAGAGGCTATGACTCAAGCAATTATTCATGATAAAGAATGCATTTAATTGCTAAAATCGATCATTTCAACCATATATATAAGTCGTGTAACAATTGTATGCATACTATATTCAATTGTTGCACGACTTGAAAAAAATTAAATCGAATAGTTTTTATTCACATCCATAAACGCAAGTAACTATATATATATATATTTTTTTTTATATTCATCATCGCCCCCTAAGAGGCTCAGACATGGCGTTTTGACAACCATTGTTGTATTATGCCATGCGGTATATAGTACGGTTTTATTAATCGGTTTTTTATCGGTAGGTAGGAACAGTGGGTTCGGTACAAGAACAATTTCCACCCTGGGAAAAAACTTTTTCATTTTTTTGAAAAAATCCTTGCCCAGAGTGGGAATCGAACCCAGCCATCAAGATTAGCAGGCAGACACTCTACCTACTGAACCATCACGCGGCACTATTACTAGGGATACATGTATTTTAAAACATAAAGTCTGACAATTACACTGGAATGCACATTTTGATGTAACACTAAAAAAAAATCTTAATATTCAATGCAGTGTACATATTTTTCATCACAGTCATCACTGAAGGCTTTGTTAAAAAATTCTCTGAACGCGAGAATTGAAGTATAAATAGCGGCATCATCTGATTCGTCACAGTCCCAAACAGCTTTTGATAATACACCAATAAGATACTTATCCTGTAAGACCAACGGACCGCCACTATCACCCTAAGGAGTATTAATTTTTCCAAGTAGAATTATTATAAAAACATGATTCGAGTAAAAAGTAATGTGATTGCTTATACACACTATACAAACTCCATTTGGCATGATTTCAGGTGTACACGATGTTTGTTTTGTTTGTGCGCACATCATGTAATTTTCATCAAAGAAATCCTCATAAAAATCCTTACACACTTGGTTTTGCCAGATTTCGGCACCAGCATAATGTAATTTGAATGAATTGTACATCTGGTAAATTAGATGGTTGGCATGTTGTGGGTGAGTCTTAATTTTAATATCAGTAATACCAAATCCTGTCACAAATGCCGTTCTCCCGGTAAAATCTCGATATTTCGGAATGTTTGGGGGTAATTCTAAAATCCTAATATTCATCTGCAAGTTAAAGCCAGTTTCAAGCTAAAAAGTTGACACATTAAATTACTTTTTTTCGAGTTTCGATTTTTAACGCTCAATATTATTTGTGTATTATTTTAGTTCCTCATAGCGTGAGCTGTGTATCAGTCAAAAAATAAAGTTCTCTTAAAACAGTATGGAAATACTTTTTATGGTAAGTGTGATCAAAATTAGTCATTTGTCAACCCCTGAATGTGATCAAATATTGATTCTACATGATTCTCCAAAACAAAATCGATATGTAACAGTTTTATGATATGTTTAGTTTAAATTAATGTAACTATCTAATTCAATTTACTATTTTTAAAGTCTCAAATGTCATTTTTGAATTTTCCACTCCGAAAACTACGCGATCTCTCTCAACTAATCACACAGCGAATAAAAGGCTTAAGTCACGTGACATTCTTTTATTAAGATAGGATAATTTTTTGCAAGTCTTATGGTAAAGATTAGGGTTTGATTTTTTAAATAATTCCATCTTATAGAGCATGATAAAAACTTCTTTTTTCCCTTTTAAATAATTTCGATAGAATATATCGTTCTTTTAATATTACCAGAAAACTATGATTTTGTATGCAATTATAAATTGGCAAAGATACATGATCATTTAATAAAATTGTTAACATCACTAAATATTTGTAGCGATAGATATTAATTTCCGTAATATTTTTAAATGACTCTATAGATAGTTTTTTTAAATTGATTTTTTTTTTCAATAATCTATTTTCCGAGGAAATAGAACAAGCTTGGAGTTCAACAAATTTGAAAAGTCCAACAAAAATCTGAAATATTGTTTGAAACAAAAAGCAGAAAAATAGAGCTTGATTAAGCTCAGTGCCAATTAATTGACAGAGGCTTTTCCTTGTTATGAAAAGTTTGTTGGAAAAATGGTACATGGGTGTCTGTAGAAAGCCCAGTCTAAATACGTGTATTAAAAAATAAGTTGTATAGCACCAAGGGAAAAATCTCCTTACGCATAATTACAACTCTCAAAGACAGATTGTCAATAGTGAGTCATTTAAAATACAGAATACGTACTCGTAATATAGCAATGTCAGCCTTTCGATGGAAACTCGTGGATTGCAGATATTCTTTGGGTACGTAAGCCTTGGCAGATATAATTTCAACTCTAGTAGAAGAATATGAGTTCAATTCATTTACTCCAGCTGTAACTTTAATTGGTTCCCCTGTGAAATTACCCTTATCATCAAGTAGACAATGCGCTGCGGTAACGACAAATGAAACACCAATTATAGATCCTCCACAGTCTGAATTTTGATGTCTCACAAAAACATGATAAGTAAAACTTCCAGGTTCGGCTGCTTCTCCACCAATAATGTTTTCACTTAGTAAAGCTCGTACTGGTAACAATCGAAATTAATTTGACGTAAATAAAACGATGATTCAGTAAAAGAATAAAATGTTTAAGGAGGTTCAATGATTTCCTCAAAATGCAGAGAAAGCAGTGAAACTTTTTACAATAAATATTCAGTGTCAGAAACAGTGTGACTTTTTTAAATATTATCCACCCCAAAATTATTTATTGATGGAAAATAAGCCAGAACGTATTTCTGTCCTTAAGATATTGTGTTTGAGTTGAAATTTCATGAATAAAAAAATTTGTGGTGAAAATTTTTGAAAAAATTTACACAGTTTCCTGACACTTTGAATAGTTGTTGTTGAAAGTTTCACTGCTTTCTCTTTATTTTAAGAAAATCATTGAAACTCTTTAAGGTAGATAGATATATTATTCTTAATATTGTCTAAAGTTCGTTGGTTACCAGTTCCCTCTTGAAAAAGAGTAGAAAAGATTGTCAACAATATTACAATTGTTCTTATCATTCTGCAATACTTTTGAACCTATCTAGGCTCTAGCAGTGAAATCTGAAGTTATCATAGAAGAGACACAATTTTATACTTTACTGAAACCATGACAGTGAAAAATATAATGTTTGATCAACGCTTCAATACGTAATGAACAAGTGAAGTTAATAAATACTTTTCGAGGAAAAGATAATACATTCATTAATAAATGTGCCTTAATTTTATCAATCGAGATTTATCTTGCAGACATTGCTTTGGTGTAATTTCAAAAATTATAATCTTTTATTGGGAAAAAACTTTTTATAAAACTTTTGATTCATAATAGAATGTATTTTTACTAATTAAATTCACCATACTGTAAATAAAATCGAGCGAGTAATAATTCGTTTAACAAATTTCCTAGATATGGCAACAATTTAAATATATTTTTAAGTTCTCCTACAATAACCATAACATTGGTTAAAAAATTTAATTTACCTAACTGACTATAACTGCTCTACATAGTACAAAAGAAAAACAAACAATAAAATTTATAAATTTGATTTTGGGACATCATAACATTTGTATACATATCAGCATATTTTAGTGATTGATATAGAATATCTGTATTTTAAAATATAGTTAGATGAAACACTTACACTCCAATAATAATATTGTACTCCAGAAAATAATATTTACTAGACCAATGCCAATTTTGGTGGCTTTTCCGCCTTGCAGACGATGTTTGAAAAAGTTATCAGCTTGATAAGCATGCGTGTCCCGTTTGACAATATAAAATTAGATTACCTACTTATAGTTATCTCGTCTACGTTTTCGCATTTTAATTACAGTATATTTGCATCTGCAAATATTAAACATCTGTTAAATGAATATTTAATATATTTTGTGTTTTTACATGAATGTCAACAGTACGATACAGATGTACCATAATGTAAGTAAGCGTTAAACTAATATATCAAGCGAGTCTATTCGTTTTTTTTTTAATTTTGAAGTATTTTCATGCGATTCCATCTTTCGACAAACTAATTAAATTTACTGATAACGATGAAGCAGCTGAGTACGAGAAAAATATCTCAAAGGCGGCAGCATCGTCGTAAAAATATGATTTTATTATAGATAGCATTTATTGTTGTATAAAAATATGGAAGAAAGACGAAATGTTGAAATTTATAGATAATGGCTGGGGTCGAATTGCGACCCGCAAGATAACGCTGTTAACTCCTGTGGTCAAGTTACGTCCCGGTCATTTTATCTCATGGTCGAGTTGCGACCTGGTCTTAAGGTCGATGAATCATAACAATTTTGCCTGTCACACTTTATCCAAGCTCCGGACTGGCAGTATAATGATTTGATGATATAGTTCCACACGTCGATACGATTTTTGTGTTATTTTCTATGAAAAATAAAACCATGTTAAGTTTTTCGTCATATAAAAGAACTGTTTCACTGTTATTAGAGATCAGTTACAAAGCTGTGAGAGCCTGGTGAAATTCGAAAATGGATTCTGTTAAAGTAGTAAGTACATTGCTTACGTCTGGCTGCACTGCTATTCCGGTGGCAGTACTGTGTAACTTTTCCTTCTTCGACATGTGTATCTGGATGAACCAATTTTCATCTTAAAGGCATCTTATGGTCTTGAAGATACGAATTTTCTTGTCCAGATGCACGTGTCGAAGCTGAAAAAGTTACACAGTGCGGCCCCGGGGAATCGATCTATGTCGGTGATTGTTAAAGAACTAATCTCGTTGCATCAACTCGCTACATAGGGGAAGGCGGGGTATATCAAGCCAGTCGGGTAGAAGGGGCCACCTAATTTTTTAAACATTGTATCACTTTTAGTTACTGCTTTATTTTTTTATTGA
>JAPYYV010001253.1:0-51179 GCA_030522625.1 Copidosoma aretas
AAGCTAGCGTTATTGTTTATATCTGTCCACTGAAACGAGCGACAAAATTAATTTTGACGTAACAAATTAGCAACAAATTAGCGACAAATTATAAACCTACAGTTGTATGTGGCATAAAACTTTGGTGAGCTACCTTGATATACCTCACTTCCTCGATCGTCCTTACAATCGTTTGAGCCCACCGGATCGTCTTCTTCATTACCTTTATTATCGGCGGCAATGGTCAGTTCTTTTACGCAGGCCTTAATTGTAATTCTTAAAAGTTCTTGGAGTCCTTTATACTTTTCTTTTTCATCAAACTGTATTCCACGTTCGATTAATTCTTCTATTATTTATTTTCTATTCAGCTTCTGTATCCAAGAAGTTCCACTCTTTTCGGCCATCCCAACGTTGTACTTTGGACTGCTTAACAACTGTACCTTCCTACAGTTAAGACTTGCTACACTAAAGACCTGAAAATTCAAAAAGTACCTCACTACTTCATTGAACTTTTCATATTATATCACGAAACTACACATATCACACATGAGCCCTTTACGCTTCACAAAAAACCATCCTCGTCGCCAACTGTGATGTATCGTGAGGTTTGGATAAAGTAAGAAACCATTGGAACTAATTTAGTGTAAGTTAAAGCATATATTTATTCAGTGTAACTACAACGGAAATATCACAGCTAACAAATAATCATCAGAGTTTATGCCTACTCATTGCCGACCAGCGCGAGACTGCCCGAGCTTTCTCATCAATAGAACTTATATAATACACGAATATAATGTAGATATATATATTTACGGTATAAGTTATTCTCGGATATCACAGTTTCCTGTTTCTATCTTCAACAATTCTCTTAGCACTAGCGGGTATCTATAGCGTTCGGCCGTCACAGGCTTATCCGTTGTAACCGTAATACGATGTTTTAATACATTAAAGGCTTTTAATGGCTCTTCGTCCAGACCAAATACCAACGGATCATATTCTATAAGTTTTCGAACGTGTAAACTTTCTTTCTTGTTGCAGGTTAAAACGTCAATGAGTCGCATTATTTTAACTCTCGCATTTCTCTCCTTGTCCGACGTATTGCTGTGTATTTTCACTTACCCTTCTGTATAGCGTTTTATGTCCTCCGAATCCCCTGCCATTTCACCCGTAGTATAGCTAGATTTTTTATTCTTCTGACATCCTGTATTAAAAAGTCTTACCACCTCGCTTACTCCCTGAGCGTCGTCCCCTTTGACGCTATATGAATCGGCCTCTCGCATTACTTTACATTCCAATAATTGGACTTCAGGTACCGGTATACTACCTGCTTTATTAAGCGTGTTGACGCACTCCGCATAAATTTTTCCCCCGTTATTAGTGGCCACAAAATTTTCAATCAATATTCCTTTTTCCATTCTCTGTAAAAGAACACAACCAACATTAACATTTTTGCTACTTTTCTTTACACGAGCCTACATCACTTGCCTCGTTCTGGCAATAATCTTGAGCCTTTCTGGCTCTAATCTAATTTTCGTCCCTCCTAATTGCAAAATGTTTTGCTCGGCACATATGCGTCCTCTATATGCTTTCAACAAGTCCTACCCTATAATGCCTTCTACATCTATCGGGAAGTCACGTGGGACTACATGCAATGTGCACACGAGGCTGTTTAGCGGTACATCCACTATACCTAACGTGCTACGGTCGCCGTGCGCAACTCCGATAATTTCAACTTTGGTCCTTTCATCGATAAAAGTGTTCGGAAGGATACTGTCTTCGTTTATAATTGAAATTTTCGTGCCTGAATTGGCGTTAAATTTTACTTTTCCGTTTCATAGCCTTGAACCTTTTGTGAATACCGAGGGGGGAGTGATACCTGCTTGAACTATATTTATGGTTTTGAGAGAGAATTTTCTACTGTCGTTTTGCTCTTCTTCCATTCGGGGGCTGTTTCGAGGTGACTAGTTATATCCTATCGCATCTGCACGTGCGACTAGATTTTTGTTCTGCTTGTCCGCTTGGGCGCGATTCAATCGCTGACTTGTCCCTGAGCTGCGTCGGGTCTGTATCTGTTTTGTATATATCTCTCTGTTGCCCTTCTTTACCGTCGATCCGCGATTTCTCTCTGCTAGTAAAGTTTGATTCATCGTTTACTGGGCCATGCCCGGTACTTAGGAAGCGCGCCGAGCATCTTGGCAGCTTGAATTCTCCAAGTAGGGCTTGTCTGCTCTCGTTCCCTGCGAGTAATTTCTATGTGCTCTATTTTGATTTTTCCGACGCTGATTATACCCGCTATAATTATAACCTCAGTTTGTATTGTTGTTTCTTCTGTTTTAATTATTAAAGTTCCTATTATTCCCGCTTGCTCTGCTATTGTAATTACCCCCGTATTCGTTCTGTGACCGCTGATTCACATAACTATTCTTATTATCACCATTATTTTTATAATAATTGTTATTAGGGTATCTATTGCTACCACGCTCGTATTTTCTTGGTTGCTGGTAGTTGTTATAGCTATTCTTATACAAATGATTATAATTCTTATAATTGGGATTCGGGTTGTTTTGCCGTGTGTCGTAACGTTGGTTATTGTAATTCCTATGATTGGGATTCGGGTTGTTTTGCCGTGTGTCGTAACGTTAATTATTAATATTAGGCATACTTTCGTTCCCCCCGAGGTAAATCTTTTGTACTGTTCTTTGAGTGGCTTATCGGGATTTTTTATTCTTCCATTTTTTGCATCATTCCACAATTTTTCGCAGCCACTTGTAGAGTGCAGGCAATATTCCTGGCAATACGAACACCATATCATACGTATCCTCGGGTTTCTTCCCTCCCGGAAGCAGTATTCTTGCGTAGCGTATGTGTTAAATTATTCTTTGCCCGTCTGGCATAGGCTCATCTCGTTGTCCACGCTTGACACTGCCTTGATCGCTTTCTGTAATGTTGACGGTCTGCTACATGTAATGTAGCAATGTTGACGCCTGTAATGTTGACGCCCTGCTACATTCCAACTATATGATGGTTTTAGACAGTATACAAACTGTTTCTCAGCCTCTCTATCTGCGCTACTTTTTAATGCGGTTTTCTGTATTCCTGACAGGTGTGCACTCGACTCATCGGTCATCATGATACGGTTATGCAGTCGTTGAGCGCGACTGCAGTATTGTACAGCCGACTAACTTTTTTGTTGGGTTAGCATTTTCAATTCAGCTAACAGTACGTCAGTGCCCTCCATGCTTCTGAATCGTCGTGATAGTGCTAGCAAAAAGTCATCTGTACTGTTAAACAGCGATAAAAGAGTGCAAAATTGATCTACTGCAATGTCTCTTAATTTGCCCCCTAGTATTCTAATAAAATATTTCTCATACTGCCACAGGACTGTTTTTTTTGCCGTTCGCATTATCTGCTCAAAAAGTGGAAAGTTTATCGGGTCCCCGTTGAATATAGGAATGCCGCTCGTCGCGCTGTTTACGTGGGCCAGTGCATTATAATGCGTGTTAAAGGGCTGTGTGCTCTCGGCCTGCTGTTGGTTTACAACGAGGTTTATAAAGTTGGTGTTTAGCTGAGTCGGAATCCGTAGGTTTTGTAAATGTTGCTCGAGGTTATATGTACACTGAGAAAAAACAGAGGCTGCTATTGCCCCGCAAGGTGCAATAGCGATACCGAATGGTAGCGCAGCAAGATTCTCGCACTCCGGCGCAGTGGCTGAGCCGATGCGTGCAGTAAGAGCACCTATTGAGAGCAACGGTAGTACCTAATGTGTGGCGTAGTAGCTTTTCACACGCGTGCGCCGCAATAGCGGTGCCGCCAGAGCACCGATTCGGCATATCTGTTGCTCCGAAGCTAGTGATGCTGCTTCCGCACCACTTACGGCGCTATAGCAGCCTCTATTTTTTTTCATGCATCCGTGTTCGCGAGATTCGGCCACTCCGTTATTTGTGTTCCATAACTATATTGGCTGTTGAACCTATATTCACCCCGTTGTTGCTGTAACATTTCCCCCGAGCGCTCCGAGGTGAATTGCCGCATACTCTGTGCCGTTTGTTGTGTATTTTGTCGTGACTGCTTATTCCCCTACGTATTTTTGTTTTGTATGTTTTCCATTGCCCCGTTGCCTGTCATGTGTTCCACATATCTCGATGCTGACTCATTTGTTATTTACTGTGCCTGCTTATTAGGGGGTCCTATTTTCTCTTTCCTATCTAACTATTTTGGTAGCCAAATTTTCTCCTTGACTATTCCAGGTTTAACCCTTTTTAACGATTTTATCATGAGAATACGTTGTTTTTTATTCATTTTTTCCCAATCCACTTGGCTCTCTGGACTATTTTCGAACACCACGGTCGGCATTTCTGATTCCGATTCATTTTAAGTATCCGACATTATTGCTCCCCCCCCCCCCCTATCACTCAGTATGTCGTTTTGTGGCCTCTCGTGACTTGCGATTGTGTGCATAATAAAAATTTGGTCAAGTTATATTTACCTATACCGTCGCTATGGCACGAGATCAACCTGTTCCACGCTATATCTTCCTATAATTTACTCTGGTAGTCCTTTTCGGTCTACCTTCCTTGCGGGTCTAAGCTGTTTGCGTCAAATTATCCCAATTAATTATTGATATAACCACCCTTCTTTTTAACAAGTGACTACTTACTACGGTAACACGCCTCCAAACTACCAAAAAAACGATCGTGACGCAATCCGAAATGAATATTTTTATAATCACACTAACCCGAACAAGCTCTTCTTTTTATAACCCTGGGACGGTATAAATGCATTCGATAATTTCACTCCACTTACCTGGTATTTTCTGCCAAGATTATGATCACCAAGATGCTTACGTACATAAGGGCCTGGTACTGTCTCCGTCGATAGTCCCCTGGGGGTCCATCCTCCTGATGATGCCGATCTCCTGGCAGCATCTCTGTCCACGGCCACTTTACTAAGATGATGACTCTCTCTCTCTGTTGTAGTCCTTATTCCTCGTGGCACGACACTTTGTGTGTTTCCCGAGAATCGCATGAAAAAAAATATTGAACGACCGAACGTAAGAACAAATAAATCCTATTATTCTATCTAATTTAATTCGCGATAGCCATCCAACCGCTGTTACCAAACTGTTACGTGAGATATGATATCCTTGGGGTGCTAACGAAATAAAAAAACAAGGACTGGAATATGCTTTGTTTATTAGTTAATGATCCGAGAGAAAAGACGCACCGCAAGAGTACCTATCGCTTTGTTGGTCCGCCGTAGACTCCCTTGTTCCTTCCGAGCTAACTCCTTCCTCTCTCCCGCTACCACTCTGTGGTGGGCCCACAAAAGAGGGAGGTGCATGGACACATGGCAACGCGATAGTACATGACACTGTATCACCATCTTCTTTAACTTATTTTCCATAAATGTGTAAGAAACTGCAAGTTGGCCGCAGACATAAATCTTGATGATGAATTGAAATACGGATCTCACCACTTTTGCCGTAAGTTCCAGATGCATACAGCTGATAAGCATGAATCTCGTAGTTCACGATTAGTTTATCAAAGGTGACAGGGGACTGAATACTTAGAATCTCTTTCATGTTTAATGCAACAAAATAAGAATATGCAAGCTATTTTCCGTCAGGGCTTTTTAGATTTCTTAGAAATCGGATGTTTGTGTGCGTCAGCTTTTGACATTATATCAGTCTTCTCCGACGTGTTGACGGTTTGGAAGCTCGTTGTCGACTGAGCGCTGGACTGCATATTAGGCTGTTTATATACTCTTTACGATTGTAGACGATCCATATTACAGCGTGGGTCTTATGTGCAACCTTTTCGTTATAACCTTACCACGGAAATTGACTTAGTCGCCGTCCTGATCGACTATACGTAGTCGTATGTAGTTGATAATGCGTCCCACAATTGGTAAATATATTATTTGTGGAGGTACTTTGGTGATTTTGTATTCTGTTGGTACAGTTAGGGAAAAGTTGTGAATCATGTAAACTTTTTTTCTATTAATGTAGGCTGCAGTAGTGATGTTGCACTCGACTGGTAATGCGTTAACTTTAAGGATGGCTACAGGTAAGTCTGAGTTATGTGTGGAGTTATCTTCTAGCACTTGTTCAGTGAAACCTAAGAGTCTTCCTACAGAATCTTTCGGTCTAAAATCAGTAGTATGGCTATACGTTATTACGCTGCAAATTGTATTATTGTTCGGTTTTAGATCAATACTTTTGTTATCAGGTTCTACTACATCAACTAAAAATAACTTTATATCTCGAATTTCGTAGCAACCTGTTGGGAATGTAGCCACTCGCTCACTGATGTAAAATTTTTTATTGTTTTTATTAATATTTAGGATTGAATTATCAGGAGTTCTACCAAGCCAAGAGCATAGTTGTGTTCCGGCGATAATTCAATAGGCGGAAAAAACTGCGGCTCCAATATAAAAGACGTACCGGAAGGAATAAGCATCAATGTTTCTTCTATGACTGATGAAGAGCGAATGTATAATTTCTGACTATGACACCGCTTTTTCACTTTTCGGCAACCATCTTAATAAGAATCATAAACACTAATGGCTACGATCGTAATATTAAAATCATGATATTTTTCATGGTTATACTTATCCTTACAAACTCCTAGGTACAAGATTAATTTGAAAGGTGGTTGCATATCACCAAAGCTGTAAAAGTAAGTGACATCATTACCACATTTTCTATACGCAACCCACTGAGTTCCAGGTTCATTATTATCATCAAGATTAACTATTGCGGATCCACAATATCGTGGCCTATTTGCAGGTGAGTCGTTTGGCATAAATACTCCACAAAAATTGGAAATTTCTAATTTCTTAGCATATTTAAGTAAATCATTGTTGCTTAATGCTTTATCGGCTACTTTAACTCTGTTGATTTATAAAAAATCTTTTTCAGTAAATGGCTTCAAGTAGACACCTAATCTAGTTTTATAGGGCTTGAGATAGAGACCTTTTCTAAGGGCAATAGCCTCTATAGTTTTATTATGTCTCCAGCTCTCTTGTACTTGCTGTTTAGCTGCCTTAGTTGCATTACTACTCTATAAAATTCCAGTCACTCCATTGGCTAGTTAAGTCACACCAGGTATACTCAAGCCAGCGAATAAGGGTATCAAAGGTAATGCACCCTAAATTCTAGTAGGGAGACGTAGTACACGCGGAACTTTCACGCTCTTCTTACTACCTGCTTCTTTAGCTGCACTACGTGCCCTTGTAAAACTGAAGTAATTACTTTACGTGCATCTTTGCTTTTAGTATTGATTTTTCGCGAGGCAGCTTTGATTACTGTATTCAAGGCAGTACATGGTTTCTTCTTCTTTTTCATGCCCATAGCTAATTTTTTTTAAGCTTTATAGCACTCATTATAGCTGCTGCTCGTTCGTTAATACTTGAATCTCCGGCTTTAACTATTTGCCAAGCTCTCTCAGCCAAAACTCTATCTGCTGAGGTTGTAGCCTCAATGTTTTCTTGATTCTGAGAATAAGCTATATCGTGCTCCTTGTACGCTGCGTCAAGCAGGTTTATCCCTGGATCACCTCTTGTGAGACGTTTAACTAGTTCACCGCAGTACTGGTAGCCTGGTATGTGAAGCTCTGCGGATTACTATTTACAACCCTACATAGAAGACGACGCTCCCTAATACGATCAATGACCAGCACTTTTTAGATGTTGAATCATGACTCAGCGCCAAGAGTTGGAAGCGCTTTATTTATACCTTGCACGTAGGAGTGTAGAAGTACTGTGCATTTGATCCACACGTCAGTCGTTATCCAGCCTTTATACTGTGCAAATATAAAATTTTAAGAGCAATCTGTGAAATTGCAAGTTCCAAACTTTGACGATGTTGTGAAACAAAAAAAGCGCTGACATCGTCATGGTGAATTGCTTCCAAACAGTATTCAAGCCGTATTCTGCGGTCTACCTAACTGTGGCAAAACCAACAGTCTATTGACGCTAATTTTACATCTGAACGGACTGAGGTTTAAAAAAATCTATCTGTATTCAAAGTCGCTTAATCAGCCAAAATATAGGTTTTCGAAAGACCTGCTGCAGCCTATAGATGGCGTGCAATACTTTCCTTCCAGTGAACATGAAGCAGTAGTATCTCTAGATAATGCACTACCCAATTATATCATGATTTTCGATGACATACTTTGTAAAAAGCAGAATAGTGTAAGAGGTTTCTACTGTATGGGAGTACACAAAAACTTGGAGTGCTTCTACCTCTGTCAGACACACGCTCAAGTACTAAAACACCTTGTGAGAGACAATGTTGATCTTTTAGCTCTATTCCGTCAAGATGAGCTTAATTTGAGACATGTGTATGATGATCATATGAACTCTGATATGTCATGTTGTCAGTCTACAAAACTATGCTTCTACTGCTGGAATGATGATCAATATGGATTCGATGTTATCGACAAGGACTGACGGATGAATAGCGGTCGATATCGCAAAGATTTCCACAGTTTTGCAATAAAAGTAGAAGTGTACAGCGCAAACTGATCAATCTACTCTCAGACGTTTAAGTGTCAACATGTATAAGCGAGAAAAAGATGTACTTCACCAACTGGTGAGAGCAAGAAAATGTGTGAAAAAGAAGTATCAATTATTTAAAATCGGAAAAGATAGGGTTAGAAAATAACTGAGCGAACCATTTAAACCAATCACAGATCTTTTTAAGAAAATAATTACTAGATCAAAGAAAGAGAAAGATAAAAGAAACTATTCTGTGTCTCATGATTATTTTGATAATCCATCTGCGAAGCCACTACCCATCGAACGAATGAAAAAAGAAAACTTTAGCGATGATGACGCGATTTTCGAGTACGCTGTCAGTCAGAGTAATAATCATGATGATGATGATGATCATGCCGATGATGATGATGATGATGATGATGATGATGATAATGACGATGAAAATGATGATGATGATGATGATAATGATGATGATGATAAAATGAATATTATCATCCGAAATTAAACCGATGATGAAAATGGAAAATGAGAACACGTCCAACACCGTATATTAACAGACAGTTGATGAAAATCAGAAAGACTTATTAGATTTAGTGCAAGGGCTTCAAAAAGAAGATGGAATGTATGATTTTGGAAATTCATCAATACTTTTTAACGACAATGAAGTCAGAATAAAAGACTTAAAATATCCTATGAGTGTTAGATTGATGGAGATACTTGTGAAAAACATCCGGATGCGTCTCAAATAACTTAAGATAATTTGGCCTAATATTATAAACACTTGCAAATTTCAAGCTGACATCGAAAGGGATTTAGCAAACTAGGAAGTATTGCCAGCAAAATGAGAGGACTATTGTTACCTTACGACAAAATTGCTTAAACAATGCAGTCAGTGGATTGTGTAAGTTAGAATGGTGCAAATGAGTTGATCGATCGTATTTGATTTCTCGTAGTCGTAAGAGCAGCAAAAAATCTAAGTCATGATAATAAAATAATATCGATTATCTAAGAGTTGCGCGAAGGAGGGTATATATGTATTGAAGCATATAGCAATTTAAGTCAATATCAAAATTGGCATCGACGTGTTCGGACGTAAGCTGGGTAAGGTTGAAGGCAGTAGCCAAAGTCCTCCTAGTATTGGATACAAAATCACTGTTGATGGACAGTATGATCTTGATAACAGGAGATTATGCAAATTTACAGACGAAATTAACCCAAATGATGCCATGAATCTTAGCATTTTTCAGAAGGAGAAAAAAGTTATAGCGAGTGAGAAAGATAAGCTAAGTGTAATGTTTCGTAGTTTGAATGACTTACGTATACAGAAAATAGTGAAATTAGAGCAGGAAATATTTACTATGAATGACACATTTATTTAAATCTCTAACGTGACACCAGAATAAAATGAGACCAGATAAATTAGAATATAAAACTAGTAGTATGAATACTTAAGTCTCATTCACTTATCAACCGTGGACCAGGATGGATCACAAGAAGAAAATTGTAGTAAAGGAACTCCACAAACCAGCTCATCGCCACTATCCACGGTAAAAGTATGATATCCAAGGTTTGGATGAGACATGGCAGCTCGATCTCGTAGAAATAATACCTTATTCTTGTCAGAAAAAATGTCACAGATACATGCTGACGGTGGTAGATGTATTCTCAAAGTAGGCTTGGGCTGTAGCTTTAAAGAGAAAGACTGGTGAGGATGTTACAGCAGCTATCAAGTCTATATTAGAAGATAGGCAAGTACCGAAACATCTGCACACTGACAGAGGTAAAGAATTCTAAAAAAAGTTTTTTCAAGACCTTATGAAAAGACACAACATGAAACTCTACTCGACGTACAATAATAACAAGGCATCAATATGTGAATGATTCAATCGCACTTTGAAAAACAAAATGTAGATAAAGTTTGGTCTTGGCGGAAATTACAAGATATCGCCCTTAATTTAATTGCTGCTCACAACGCCCGAAAGCAATAAACTATCGGCAAAAGACCTATGGATGTCACAGCAGTTATGGAACCTCAAGTAATGCAAAAATTCAAAATACATTAGCAACGATAAAAAGGCCACAATTCAAAGAAAATGATAAAGTGCGTGTGAGTAGAGCTAAAAATCTCTGAAAAAGGCTACACACCAAATAGGTTAACTAAAATATGTACAATTTACAAAGTATCAAAAACTAATCCAGTTACCTATCACTTGAACGATTATAAGATTCAGCCAGTCTCTGGTGGCTTTTACAAACAGGAACTTCTGAAATCCAAATAACCAGACATATATTTCGTGGAAAAAGTGTTGAAATAACGTGGTAACATGGTGTATGCTAAATGGTTAGGATCCGATAAACCTCATATCAGCTGGATCGATAAGCCAGAAATATAAAAAAATAAGAAAGAGAACGTAAAGGGGGCCCCATCCAGCATCCTGTCATGTGTAAAACATCCTATCTTTGTATTCTACCTCCACAAACTTTCGGTTTCTATTCTATTTATTGATATTCATAAATTTACACATTCAAATTTATTATCGTCATGGTACATAATAAACCATACATATTTTTGAATTTTTTTCTCTTAATTCACTATACAAATCGTCATCGGTTTCGATTGCTTTTGACACACGATCAGAAATGAAAACTTGGAACTTGTTAATGATGGTAATGACCACTCTGCATCTAAATTTATTTTACACTTGTTTAAGCTGCATCACAATATATTGTCGTGCCTTCCTTAACTGCGATAACCTCATTGTTTGGAGATAGTCGTACCTCTTGAAGAATTAAATTCTCGATTTTATGCTTGGAAGTGTGTACTCCCAAGAAGTGAGTAAGCTCTCTGGCCTGTTAAGTAACAGAATGAGCTCTGCCGGAGGATGCGGCTCTATTTAAAGCTCTTTTCCCACTATATTTTCCTTCTCCACCTCTTCTAACTTCACTACTCCCTCTCTACTTTTTCCCCTACCTCATCATCTAGATAAACAAGCATATCAACAAGTTAAAGATCTTCATCATGTAAAGTGATGTAGCCACACGGTAGCAATTCTGTGCTGTTGCGGAGTAACTGACGTTTAAAATCATGCAGACTGAGAGCAATTTTCCGCTGCTGCTCTGTTCGGACGATGTGCAACGTTATGATTTAATGTTGTTTGCTAACACACGACTGTGAACTTATTAAAGAGCCAGTTCCAGTAGTCTTTAAAGCTAATCCTAGTCTTAATAGCAGCTGTTTTGACGCCTCTGGCCTTCTTAATCCACTGGTTATTTCGCACACGAATGTAATACATCTTGCTCTTTAGTCTGATGAATTATGTCATGGTGTTGCCACAGTATTTATCCTTCATCAGCCCGATGGCTTTCTTATTCCCCAGAGGCAGATCGAATTGATTATAATCAATCGGTGAATAATCTGAGGCGTTGCATCTTTTGGTATTTTGCTTCATAATTTTTTGAACCTTTTATCCAGAAATCTCATGTATAAAGCTATCCGTGTCTGTGTAGAGCAATTTGCACTTTCCAAAACGCTGCCTAGTGTATGAATAGAAAAGTTATATGTGAGGGTCTTCGATATGTCTAGTATACTCAAATTAACTTAGATCGGTTGTTACGCACTTATTTCGGTTCGTGAAAGCTGTGCTTTCCCCACAGTATTTCATCGCTAACCAAGGTAAGCAGTGCATTCATTCAAAAATATAGGTCTAATTTTCTTATTATCACAATAAATATGCTTGATCCTAAAATTATTCAAAATTTATCTCTTGATGCACATATAATACAAAAAATTATTTAGCTACGGTTGAAGCTGTACTGTTACCGCAGTATAAAGTATTACAGTCATTTTTTAATCCGATGCCTTCTCTTGAAAAAATTGTAAGTAAAGTAGTAAAATGTCTACATATTTGAAATAGGTGACATTTAATTCCCATCAATTTACACAGTCAGGGCTGAAAAAGTATAATATCAAGTAATGGTTGTATGTACGGTCAGTCGCTATTAAGACATCGTACAGATCACATCGATGTAGAAATAAGTTTACAGTACTATAAGAGCTCTAAGGGCAAAAACCACCTTATTTATATCAAAAGCGTTTATCATAAAGATTATTCTGTGAATGAAAAAACATATTGGAAATGTATGTACAACAAAACCAGAAAATGTCCAAGTCGTGTAGTATCTGAAAAAAATAAAATTGTCCGCTACACTGTACATAATCCTGTCCACGATTCATTCAATATAGACATAAACGAAAAACAATAGGTATTGAGGAAGTGGAATTGGACTCAAAAAGTGACTATTCTGATATTGTACATTTAATGCAATTAATAAAGTATCTGAAAAAAAAGTAAAGAAAGTAAAACAGTCAACTTTACAGAAAGTGTATCCTACAAACCAGCAAAGTGAAAATATAAATATTACTTATAAATTATTAAATGAGAAACGTGATATTTATTATCCGCCAATTCCTCATATCTCATTACAAAATAATGAAAATAAAGGACAAAATAGTATCAGAAACAAATCTAATGATCTATTATGTACATTTACAGATAAATATAACATTTATGATCAGCAAACGTACAATGCTCATCCATTCTTTGACATGGAAACAAAAAAATCTTAATAGTTGAACGAGACTTACCACCAAAAAACATGTTTTGAAAGGCTGTGGAATCATCTTTGCACCCGAGTAGGAATGATTTGTCGAATAATACACTAAATGTCAATAAAAATTATAGATTGAATGGTTGGAGGGGTCCTTATGTTTTAGTAATTCGCCTTCAAACACTCATTACTAACCAGCCACTGGATAATATGAGGTGCACAAATAAGATAAACTACATCATTCAAGAACTCAAAGATGCTGGTTATATATGTTAATTCAAATCATCCACTGTATGAAAGGACTAAAAACGTCATAAGATGCGATCAAAATATGATCGAAAAACAACCAAATACGATTAGAATGCGATCAAAATTCGATTAAATACGATCAAATATGATCAAAATACGATCAAAATACAATCAAATACGATCAAATTACGATCAAAATACATATATATGTCGCATAAACCAACCATTAGCAGAAATAGCACGGATATCCAATATGAAAAACTTTTAACTAAGGATGATGATGATAAAACATCTTAGTTGAAAAATTTACAGACAAGTTTTCGAGTAAGACTCCTGAGTATCAAGGTTATAAAAAATTGAAAAAAACGGACTACATAGTTAATATGCAGGGCTTTAAACAGCCCTTTAACGACTATGTATTGAAAAGTTGGCTATATTTCCACTAACTGAAAACGCTGAGCCTTTTGTGTATACATCCAGGCAGCCATGTCCTTGGCAAAGATTTAGCGACAAATACAAAAGAAAAAATACATGGCTGTTAAGTAATTATCACGGCTTATCATGAAAAATGAGTGAGTTACCCTACAACACTATCGGTAAATTTCTTAGAGAGTGCCTTGAAGATGCTAGCAAAGTATACGTAGGAGGCTTTATACAGAAATGTTGGTTAGAAAGATTTAAATTTAATGTTTTTCATGTTGCAGAGCTTGGTTCCCTACCGATGGATAAAATAATAATCGTTGCAGTTTGTACGACCCACACAGTTTACATAAAACCAAATGCTCTCGACAACGTTGAGCGTCTTTAACACTATATTCTCTTAGTACAGTTAATGGTTTGTTAGTAGATCTTTTTTTTTATAAAGGGGTAAAAAATTATGGCTGTTTCTCACCGGTGAGAGCGTGGTTAGGGCTCTCATCAATATGGGAAAGAAAAGACGTGACTCTCAAAAATGTATAAATCTTTTTAGTTTGCACGTGGTTCCGAGTCTCCCGCAGTTAATGCGGCTTTTCTTGTCGACTCTCATGAATCATATTTCGCCCAGGGGGAGTGAGCCTAAAGTTGTACGGTGGATCAAAGTCGATACGAGTAAGAAAGAGTTGCGATTCTCTTTTCCCAACCACATACATCCTGTCCAAACATTCACTCTCTCCCTCTCTCTCTCTCTCTCTTGCCTACCTCGGCAGCATCCTCTGTGATGACTTGTTTGTAAAAACCTTTGCAACCTCTGTCTCTTATTCGCTCTCTTGCCTGCCTTGACAATATCCTGCGCAGTGAATCGTCTGTGAAAACCATTGCAATATCCTCATTTTATTCGCTCTTTTGCTCGCTTCCACAACATCCTCCGCGAAGACTGGTCCACAAAAACCTTCGCCACCGTCTCTTAGCAACTGAGTAGACAAAGCGAGCGACTTGAATCATTCGATACTCCCGTATTGATTGAAAATATGGATCAGGCATAGTGTTACTCACTCTAAGCATTTTACAATTTAGCGACTCACATCACTTCATACGCGTACACATCCACTGTTTGCTAATGTAAACCACACGCTATGTTTTATTGCGTATTGATAAAAAAAAAGGTGTGAATATTACGTATCGTCTTACTCGTGCCAAGCTTTGTACAGAACGCGCTAATAC
This sequence comes from Copidosoma aretas, assembly GCA_030522625.1. Lineage (NCBI taxonomy): Eukaryota > Metazoa > Arthropoda > Insecta > Hymenoptera > Encyrtidae > Copidosoma > Copidosoma aretas. Next base: position 14,977 of record JAPYYV010001253.1, read on the forward strand.
TTGCCTCTGCAAAACATATCGCTAACTCTAATAAAGAAAAAAATACATTCGTGCAGAAAGGCATACTGGAGGATCTTTTATGCCTAAGCAATGCTGTTGGCTCTTACGTGTAAAAGTTTATTCATTTGCATAAGTAGTCTATATATGTGTATACATATGTAACATCGGCACAGTGCATGAATAGTATGTATAGGTAAACTTTGTGTTCACACCAAATGTAAACTATTAGATTAAATTTTTTATTTCATTTTTGGTTTAGTATTTTCCATTTAATTTTATAGCTACAATTCTTGGAATTTATAACGATCGCTGTATTTATATTCAAGTCCGAACTTTATCTTTTGAACGGCTTCTCACTTTCGCAATAATATATTTGCTTTGATAACACTTTTACTTTGATTTCAAAGCATCAGTTCAACTTATAATTGTATTTTGTCTACTATTATATTGTAACTCTTTACTGTATATCAAATGTATGTATATATTGTACAAGTATGAAAAATCCCTAATATATAAGTTTGTACATTTTCGAATATTCTCTACGCTATAAAGTATGAATCAGATCTGACTCAACCTTCTAAAAGTAAACACCTATTCGCTCGAGTAATCGCTGTTATACACTCATACGCTATACTCAAATTAAACGCTACTAAATTCCAAACTGCTAAAATAACAAGTTTTCTTTTTTAACCAAGTCTTTTCTTCCGTAAGTTCCTGAACAAAATAAATGAAGATCCCCGCGTTCGGCAAGTGCTTGGCTTGACCGGAACACTTTCTATCATACGTATTGTACAATCTGATGAATGAAGTGATGGCGGGAGGGGGGGGGGGGTAGGGAATTTTAAAAAGCTGATGCAAGGCTCTGCTAAGATCATTCGCTTTCTAGCCGTCATGGAGAAAGGTCAGCAAAGCCAAGAAAATTGCCTGCGCAAAAATGGTGTCTCCTACGTGTAAAAGTATATCTATATGCATAAGTCGTCTATATGTATGTATATATATGTATAGGTATATTTTTTTATACGTCTTATACAAAATTTCTCCTCGATTTACCTCAATTAATGGAATGAGTGTTAATATTAGGTACATCTAGTTATTAAATTCGACTTATACCACCTAACAGTCAATCGGCGAACTAAAATATGATTACATTATTTGAATTTCGACGTGTTTGTATTGGACAGGTTAAAATTATTGGTCGTACAATAGCAATAAGAGCGTTGGGTTGGGGTTCTTATCAAAGTGCGCTACGAGCATATGGATGGGGATAAGAACCGCGTTAGCTCCCGGGGGGGGGGGGGGGGGGGGGGGGGGGCCCCCGACGGCAGACGAACCGGGGATACAGCTCTATGAGCCCAAAAGAAGTAGTCCCGGGACGGCCTATTCAAATATGCTGAGAAACAAGTATTTCGAACACAAGTTATACAATTTTGTATATCTGCAACCCAAGAGATTTAACTTCCGGATTTTGCAATCCGATCATCAACCACACTAACTTTATCAGCTGCATTTTGGCAATAATTCTATAAAAGTAATTATGAATAATATAATAACAAAATATGTGACATGAACGTCGTTTCTACGATTCTTTATCTATGAACCTTTAAAAGAACCGACTAAAATTTACAAATGTACTTATAAAAAATAGTAATTTGGAAATTACATTCGTCTCAAAATTGTGATGTCTCCATAAAGTTTACCTTTTAATAAACATAAAAGATCACGTAATGTTAATGTGCTAAGATTCAAAATTGTTAACAATCCCTGATACTTCCATATTGTGGCATTAAATTGTATTATTGCAAATACATTGTCAGACTTACGGAGTAATTTAATCAAAGTCTACGAAAAGTCAAGTCTCGTATCTTTTTAGCACAGAACTATGTTATCATTCTGTATATTTCTTGTAGAATAATAAATTCAAACGAAGGTATTTTCTCTAGATTTAAACTATAGGCTACAATTCCATTGAATATGACCGAAAAATGGCACCATAAATACTGATAAGTAGGTGATATTCATGGATAACAAATCATAATATTGTATTCGTAGTAATATTTGCCTATAGTTTAAATTATTCGTATAAAATACTTAGTCTTATGTTGTTGCTGTACGAGAAACATACAGAATCATAACAGTCTTTTGTGCCAAAAGGAAAACCATACTTGATATTTTGTAGACTTTGTTTTTATTACTTTTCAAGTGTGACAATGTATTTGAACTAATAAAGTCTAACAAAGGTATAAAGGTATCAAGGATCATTTAAAATTTTGAATTTCAGCACATCCAACTGACCTGACACTATATAATTGTTATAAGGTAATTTTTATGGAGATGAGATTTACTTGAGAAAGCATATTTTTATTAGACTTGACGATACATGATGCATGATCAATATAAAGGCACCTACTTGACTCAAGGTTGGTTTAAAAGTTGACTAATGTGACGCATTTCATTCATAGGTCAACAAAAAATTATGGTCAATTAAGCCTATTATTGGAATTTGTATGAAAAGCGCATACATTCTTTTCGAGAAAGAAAAATATTTGTATCATCATTCCTCGTCAATAAATAATGAAACCAAAGTTATGCGTTTCATAACCAATAATCATGATCGAGCAGCTCGTTTATCTCACGTTTATGATTTCATGCACTCCGACTTTTTTACACTTTTAGTTTAAGCTTTATTTTGTTGATAGAATAATTATTTAAATTATATGATGAAATTATGTTCCTGCCCTTAAGCTTTCGTAAGTGATTGCTGCATCATTGTCAGAAAACCTAATATCTTGTGAACAAAAGTAGATAGAGCGATAATTATTTGTGGAAAATTTACTCTACGAAAATCGTACAAATATTACTTATGACACACATAAGGTCGAATAATAATCAAGATACCAATTTAAAGCCTTTCATATGGTAACCTACCTTTAAATCCGGTACAAAGTGAACAAAATATCCTGTTTTTTTATTTTAATCATGTTTCAGTCTACTGTGAACTATAAAGTTAATTATTCTGCCTTGTTGCATAAGTTGACAACCGTAAATACAGTAAAATCATATAGAATTATACAAGAACTTACCCAACCTCAAAAAAATTTCTTAACACCTGGATATTTTAGAAAAATATACTGAATTCATTGGATCAAGAGAGGTGGGGACTCGGGACCCCCGACCGAAGTAAAACCTGCAGTATTTGTATAAAGAACGATCACTGCTAAAAATAATAAAATAATTTAATAATTATATTTAATAGTTTAAAAGATGAAAATTTCAATGAATTATCTAATGTAAAATTATCATGTAAAGTATATTTATAAATACATTTTTATTTGATACTAAAAGAATACGAGTACACAAAAAAAAAATATTATAATTGATAATACTTCAAGTGTAAATGTGAGTTATTTTTAGCAGTAATAACAGTGAGAATGTAATTATTTACGTGTACAAAAACATTTTATGAAAGATTACCATATTTAGTATTAAATCGTTTGCAAAAATATCTTCGTGTGTTAGTTATTACTTTTTAGTTTTTATATTAGCTTCTTTTAATTCTGCATGACGTTCATCTATCACACACTAGTCAGAGCTGGATTTCAAAAATGAAAGGATTGGCTTATGATGCTACGTCCATTGTTGTACCATATCTAGTAGTCGATTGTTTAGGGTTACTATTGATTTGTGGATTGAACTTAACAAAAAGAGACTGTGTTGATGGTTGATCAGCATATCTAGTCAAATTGGCAGTGAAAACTCCACTTAATATTAGTTGTTAGAGATGCAAATTTATCTATAAGTCTTCATAACCAACTTGTTCATGAATGAGTAGTCTTCTGTGCAAAAAATTTACAATGTTTGTAACACTTTGATTGGGTGACATGTAAACAACAACTATAATAATAGCTCGTCCATCTTCTAGAACACACCGAGATGAACATTTATCTCTAACGCTTGTTGTTCCAACATCAATATCTCTCGCGTGTCTCAAAGCTACGTCCATATAAGAAGTTAACTTATTAGATGTATCAGCTGTGTTATGATAATTTGCAACTCCTGCTGCTCTTGTATAAAATTATAATTATTATCACTTTAAGTTTCTGATAAAAACAAGAAGCGGCAGCATTACTGACTACATCTCTAAAATCTAGATAATCTTTCCGGAGACTTTGACAATTTAAATAAAACCTTTTGAACTGTTGCTCTGAAGATACCACTGATTGGCCAGACCTTTGTCCATGACAAAACTTTAAATCATTATTAGGAGTGACAATAAAAAGTCTCTGAATGTCTTTTACTCGTAAAAAAGCTACTTGTAGTAGTTGAGTTAGATGAGTTTTACTATATTGGCAAGTAATATTTTCAAAGGTTAGCCTTATGTTTCATAAATCAGCATTTGCGTTATAAGCGCTTCGGGCTGTTGAAAACAACAAACAACTTACGGAGATAAAGAGCGTATAAGAAGAGTGTGGCTGAAAAGCCAGCTATTGAAAAATTTCTTTGTAAGTTCCAGAAATGTTTAAGCCAATCAGTGACTTTCAGAAATTGGGTTCACACTCTCCTACAAAGAGTGACAGCTTCACTACGAGAATTAGCTAGAATTTCTTAAAATCGAAGATAGTGTATCCATAGTAGAAGGTTTACCAAAATTGAAAAGCTTTGCAAACTCTTATGCAAGAGTTTTATTCGCATAGCGTTTTTTTTGGTATTGAGACATAATCAACATTATCAAACAATTTATTATTGTTAAGATCTTGATTAGTTCCTGAAAAACCTAAAAACGACATGAAAGTACTTATCTTTTTGCAATAATTAATTGACGTAACTGAATATTAATAAATATATGATGAAAATTATGTAATTTTTATAGTTATTTAAAAATTGCAGCTGCCATGTAAAAAATACCATCGAAACGATGTGTGAGTTGTTGGTGGTTGTACGCAGTTATTGTCAAAAATCACTTTTAGAATATATTGCATGACTATTTTTAAAAAACTTTAGCTGTAATTATAACATAGGAGTCAGCATTAATGAATTAACATGTATGTATAGTTGTAAAATAAATAACCATTTCCTTACACTTTCACTAATTTTTTCATGCTGAATCGAAACCGTTAGGTTATGGTGTGAAAACAAAGCTACGCAGAAAAGTTGAGCCCAATCGCATGTAAACTTCTGAAGATAGTCGTTTTGCTTGTATGTGGTACACACATTCCTCATACATATTGGCACTTGATGGGTACTGCTCGAGTAAACCCAATACGAAGTTTGAAATATGTTTCACTTTGAAAATATATTTTAGGCATGATTACAATATTTTCTATGATGAAAATATAAGACACTACTATGGAGTAGTCGTGCCTGAAAACTAGTACCGATATACATATTGCTACATCAATCATAATACATCTTTCATGGGCTCTTGAGGATAAATACAAGTCTAACCAAGGAAAATGATGATCGGGAAGTAAAGGACTTCTTCAGACGAATCTATAGAATATAAGCAGTTATTACATATAACAATAGACTTACCCAGGTGCATAGGTTTTACAGTTATTTGAATCCTTATCCCAGCCACAATACGGATCTCGTACACATCTTAGACAATTGTCGTAACGTCGCGAGCACATAAATAAATCAATTTGTTTGATTCTATAATCAGATGCCACGTAAAGAGATTTATGTTCCCTTGAAATTTCGATGGCTTGGATTGGCTCGCCAGGAGTAACATCGAGAACATCCAATAATACTGACTGTGTTTCATCATAGCTATTGGCCCATTGAACTATTTTGTATACTCTACCATCATCTGGAACAAGATTTCACATTATTATTATTCCAAGCACTGCATACATTTGATACTATAATCGATGACCGCAAGAGAAATGTTAAAAACCTGAGATAGTCAATAAAATAGAAAAAATACAATTATTGCTTTTAATAATATTAGTGATATCATGTAACCGAACAAACTCATCTTTTATATAATAAAAAATATACTTACGTGTTCAAAACTATAGTTTGAAAAATAGATGTATTAATTGCAATTGCAATAGAAAAACTATTGTGACTCGAAAGATAAGATTAATAACTAATCCATAATTTCAAAGCAAAAGTACACAACGTATTTGCAGATTAAAATTAAATCAGAACAGTCATTAACATTCGTAATATTATAATGAATATATTAAAAATATGATTAAGATAATATGTATCATAATGACGCATATAGTAGTTATGACGATGATAATATTAGTAGAGACATTGATGATTATGATACTGGCATTAATAAAAGTAATCAATAAATCTGCTAAGAATTAAAGTTGTAATGCAATATATCGTAGGTTTCTACATCAACAAATATGACATTAGACCGCATTGTTTGAATGTTCGTAAGATTCACCATTGATAAAGCCAACTGTAATAAGCAAGGTTACAGTAGACTATAAAAATAATAGGAGCAATTTAGGTGCCCTAAAAAATTAAATTAAATTTACGATAGTGTTTAAGTGAGATCAAAAAAAAATATAGGGCCTGCTTCTTTTTTTTTTTTTTAAATATTAAAAACAGACGAAGATACATCAAGCTCAAAAAAAGCAGGTGTGACGTCATTCGCTATACGACAGCATGTGTAGTGTGTATAAATCTCTCTAGATTATACAGTCGTATAGTAGTTCGGCCCATTTTTTCCCGACTTTTTCTAAAGCTCTGCGTAAGGTTTTCTAAAATTAGTATGCATCTGAAAAAGTCAAGGGATCTGTCGGTTACTATTTTCAACTTTCAACCTTGCATTAAAGTCTTGAAAGCCTTCAAATATACGTACTAATAATTATGAATATAAGAAAAGATCATCCCAAAGTTTTTAATGCCTTCAATAATCAACTAATTAGCCAAAAAAGTGCTTTTTTTAACTTTTATCATTATTTTACGTCGTCCTTCCAATATTGTGAAACTTTTTTGAAAAAAATACTCAAAATACAATAAAACCTATTGACAAATACACTTTTAGACTGAAAAAAAGTACTTTTGGTCTTATTGAAGACTTTAATACACCGCAATCGTGGTTGACTTAACCATTATACCACTGATTGAAAATAAAAAAATCTCTGTTACTAATTGCTTTAAAAAGACATGTATTTTAAACAATTGTTTTTTCTTATTCAATAGAAAAAAATGGGGAGAAAATGTTTTTTTTTTTTTTTTTTTCTCTAAAGTTGATAGTGTTCGAATACAGAAATTGCAAAATTTAAAAACTATGATTCAGAATCTGTGAATTTTTTATTTCAAAACTATCGACTTTGGAAAAAATATTAAAGTTAATTTCTTTTTTTTTACGTAGGATTAGACAAATTTTTTTCTTAGCGAAAATTCAAACTTTTATGTTTTTTAAAGAAAGGCTCATATTTTCCAAGTCATCTTTGAACAAGAAAATTGACAAGTTCGAATTATTTTCCAAATATTTTTTTTTCGTTTTACATGGAAAGAAAATAGGAAACTGTGTTAATATTTTTCTCTAAAGTTGATGGTTTTTGAATAAAAAATCAATGAAAAAGACAGATTTTGTTATGTTCTATCAGTAGTACATCTAATGTCATAGCGGTATAGTGAACTGTTTAGTCAGATACAAAATACCTTTTTTTAGTCCCAGAGTGTACTTATCAACAAGTGTTAATAAATTTCAAGCACAATCTCCAAAAAATGACGATAATATTCAAATGACGACGTAAAAATAATGAAAAACGTCAAAAAAGCATTCATATTGACAAATAAATCGACTATTCAAGGCATTTTAAACTTTAAGAGACACATTTTTCATCTATATACTACTAAGTACGTACATTTTAAAGCATTGCACGGTCTATAATAGAATGAATTTACGTAATTATTATTTTTTAAATCAATTAAACACAAAACTAAGAAAATAAAAGAAAAATCGAGATGTTTGAAGTTTCTAGGCAAGGTTAGAAGTAAAATATATTTACCGACAAGTCACATTTTTTTGAAAATGACTGTGCCAGATGCATACTAATTTTTAAAAACCATGGGCAAAGGTTTCAAAAAAGTTGAGGAAAAATGAGCTAAAAAATGACTAACGCCGCCCCCCCCTTCCTACCCCATCTCATCGCCCTAACTCTACTTTCTTAATTCTCACTTGAATCACGCAGTAAGCGGCTGATTTTTACGTGATTTTCGACCCAATTTTGTTTCTGTTATCTCGCCCCGCTCCCCCACGCCCGCCAGTCCTCTTCATCGCCTATGCACATTTTTGCTACGCCCCCCACAGCCCACCCACTACCTTTTTATGGACACCTTATGCCTGCCATAGCCCTCTACATTCTCCTTGTCTCCTCCATAGCCCTTCCATGTAAAATTATCTACAACTTACATACCGCTTTTAAGTCTTCTAGAGTCACCACATAATAATGAGCAACTAAGAGCTCGCTGTAATTTGTGTTGTAGCGATTATTCAAGTATCGAATATGTATATTCTTATGTGTCAAAGTTATGAACAAGTACAACTATAGTATTCAGCCTAAAGTACTTATTTGTAAGTTTTAACAACACGTTTTGTTCTCAAAATTACAGTAAGTTGAGAAATGTAACTTATCAAAACTTTGACTTTGTAACTTATTCATAGTTATAGATAATGCCAACTGTACAGAAACTTGTTTTCTTTGTCAAATGAAAGGAAAATACGATAAACTACCGGTATTTAAAGTCATTGTCGGAATAACTAAGAGGGGTGGGATTTCAGACTCTTGCCCTAACATTTGGAATCAGCAACCAAAAAATGCATGAAAATGTTAAGTAACTCGTTTATGTCATTGCATAATAGTGAATATCACTCACGCACTTTATTCAAACTTACAAATAAGTATATATCATAATGCTCAAGGAAAGGGATCTTCACTAGAGGGTAGTGATCATATCACAGAAATTGAAAAAGTTTAATCAGATTTTTAAGTGATGACATAACCAACTTTATTACTTTCTTTTAATTTGGATCGAATAACATACGACCTTTTATTCGAAATCATCGCCGAGCAGCATATTCTATTGTAAGATATTCAGTTACTTTAAAAAAGCGTTAAACTTTCAAAAATTGCATTTTTTTCTATACGTATAGTGTCATGCAAGATTATTTCATCGAAATCCGTAAAACAGTCTGTTCGGACGCTCCACGACTCAAAAGTTACATACGCGCGCTTTTATGCCAGCATTATGCACACTGTGCCAATGTACTTGATTGATCGAAAAAAGAAGTCCCTGTGGAAAGGAACAAAGATAACACTGTAGAAATTAAAAAATAAATAATAGGAACTTTTGTGTGGAGATAGACGAATTTTGTTATTTTCTTTTATTACCAATTGTGTAACAGATGCTCTAGTAGTAACAGGGGCTACTGTATACCATGCAACAAAAGTTATTGGCTCGTTGGTGATCACAGGTGTTCACATAAATGTTACAAATGTATGCAGGCACCTTGTAAAGTACCAGAGCACGATAAAAATGTAGGAAATACAATATACTATAATCAAGCAATACTTGCAATATAAAAATTACTCAAAAAAAGAATCATTTTATGAAACATAAAGTTACTTACATTGCTCAAAACGCACAAGCTTTTGACGCTTAATTTATATTCAAACACATAGTCGAATATGGCGGAGAACGCGTATCACCGTTGGTTACTATAAACGGATTAAAAATAATATTAATTAAATTTGACAGTATACTTTTTTTAGACAGTTTAAATTATTTTTAGATGCCACTTAGCAGTTTAACAAAAGCTTATGGTTCATCAGACATCGAAAAAAGACTTTTTCCGTCTTCTAACCTCAAAATAGCACTTTCACCGCTTGATTTTGGGTTATCAGACGGAAAAATAGTATTCGAAACTCGTGCGTAAAGGCTTATTTGTTTAATACACCTAAAAATCCAGAATACAACAACCCTTATCCACCGTTATAAAAGTTTTCACCGAATACAATGCACTCCGAAGATACGGAACGATTCTAACAAAGGTATCCTCAGCTTATAGTAAACAGTTACATTGTCAATTTTCAAAATAACACAGTAAAATATTGCTAGCAAGACGTTAAAGTATTAAGATTATCTTGCTTGGCGTTCAGAAAAATCGTTACAAAATCCGATGTTGATCCATCTAACAAATGCACAAGTACAGCTTTTACGCGGATGTCCTAGATGGAAATATGCGTTTAAAATCGTTACATCGGACATGCTGAGCATTATAGAGAGAAAAGACTATCAAAATGATTCGTCGTTTATGGTTACAGTGCACCACTTGATACAGATAATCACAGAGGTATCAGCTACAGTTTCATGGTTGTAATCAATAGTGGTATTTCATCGGTAACGGATGAATCGATGGATGATCTGTATAACGAAATGCAAGCAGTTAATGACAAATTACCTTGAAACAATTATGAATTTATCGAAAAATGGAATTCAACAAAGAACCTAATAAAAACAAACAATTCGACGTTTTTTCACATAAATTGAACGCAATATTTGGTGGTTCAACTGGTTATGCTGTTTAAATATATGATTGTAAGGAGGGAAGAAAAGTCAAATAGGTAGACGTTTGCTCACCGGCAGTATGAGATGACACAGTATTTACAAAAAAATGGCCAAGTTGGTCTGTTTGCAAACTACATCAATAAATTGTTTGCACAAACATCTGCAGTAACATTGTATCCACCCCATCTGAACACGAGTAGACAATAAAAATAATATATTACCGAGTTGGACAAGATCGAAGAAATAAAGTTGAATAAGAACGATTTACAATTTAACGCCAGTTTGATATCAGTTTTAAGACTTTGCCTCAATTCTCTTTAGGACAAATTTGGCCAACGTGAAGATCGAACAAAGCCTAAAGTGGTGACAGTACCGAAGCGGTTGAATAAATTACTTACCAGTTCCGAAGTTGATGTCACAATATTTTGCCTGTCAACGACGAAACCTTGTATGCTAATTGAAGTTACAAGACCGAAGTCGTTATACCATCCACGCGGACTAACGTAGTGATTGCTTACCTCATCGCGTCGCGGGCGCAAATAAAAATGTTTGATTATCTGCATGCATTAGGATCGCGCACCCTATACTACGATACGGATCAAGTCTTTCACCTTGGTATGGTATAACTTCCCTTTTTACTGATCTTGTCGCGTTATCGCGTAATACTATCGGCTAAACGCTTTATATACTTTTTACGTGATCTCATGTAAATTAAGGGCCAACACACCGTCATTAAACTCGACTATATGTTATAAGGTAGGTTCGATGCCCAGTGCAACCAAGAATGTATTGCCGACAAAAAGAATTTTCTTTCATAAAAACATAAGGGCTTCAGTATCGTATCTAAACTCATCTGTCGAACGATCTTTTAATATCTGCAATCGTTACAGCGATTATTAATGATTGTTACTTTATTGATTGCGGAAATGGAGTTTGTAGATAGGATGGACTTCATAAATAATTCAATTTAATCCTATCTCACTTTTCTTTACTTCTAAATAAAATATCAAATAACCATAGCTGATTAGGATTATATTAAAATTAAAATTAGGAGTATCACATAATCTTATGATAGATTTAAATTTAAGAGTTGAATAAAATGATAAGATTAAAATTTGACTCGCATGTCATCTGAAAAGAGGAAGGGTAGAATAATTACACTTAACTCTAAAAATTGTATTTTACTTCGTGATTTATTCAATATACTACAACAAACTTACACATCCACGTTACTACTTTTTTCAAAATAAGGAAATAATTTTCAAATCTTTACTTGATCCGTTAAGTTAAAATTACCTGTGCTTCAAGTTAAGTAGTAATTTAATTTTTTAAATATCGCATCCAAAATTTAATCGTAGTATAAATACAATCGATTTTCAAAATTTTAATTGATTCGCGTACTATGTTTTTCTAATATTTGAAGGCTTCTCTTTTTATCTGCCCAGAGAAAGTATGGTTAGTACACATGAAACCTACACAGAAATGATGTATATGTGATAGGTCGTCTTCACGGACCCGTAAGGTTACGTGCACAGGACGTCAGATCACTCAGGAGTTTTCACCACGCAGACGTTATAACTAACACATACGACCACAAGCCTGCTAGGGGGTGTCGTTCACCACGCACAATGTGGTACGAATCACCAAGGTTTCCAGAAAGATGCCGAATCCACTTACGCTGCTTAGTTGTGTAGGTCTGCTCGAGGAATAGTCGTGGGCCTGGATGAGTGTGCGTCAGCTCGCACCTTTTCTCTCTCACTTCTGGAGAATGCTCCCGATCGACGATGTACAGCTATTTCGCAGGGTCAAGAAACGCGTAAGCGTGACCCTGTCTCTCTTTATTAGTGTCTCCTCATTCGTTCGCCTGATCACGTCTGACCACGACTCACTTATCGGTGACAGTGGCTAACTACCTCAAGTTAGGTGTGCACCAGTTTATCCAGGGGACAGGTCGGGTCCTAGCCAGAGGTGAGACTACCTACCTCCGGCTCTTTTGATAGCTTTTATAGACGACTCGTAGAGAAATGAGATTATCGTCATCTGGTCATCTACTGTGCACTTACCACTTTTCATGAGCTCTGTATGGTCTCACGCATGTATACTCTCTATCCAAATGCGTACTCTTATGTGCTCAGCGCGAAAAATAATTTCAATTCAAATTATAACTTATACTTTTAACTATGTTGATTGTAGTAGATTAAAATTTAAATGAAGGGAAATATTTAAATCGTACAATAATTTATGTTCTTTACATTTTCGAGTTATGAATAATGGAATATAAAACTAAAAGTATATTGATAATTTAAGAAAAATATTTAAATACTATGAGCATGAGTATACCCCGTTGAAATAGACAAGAGTAACGATTTCTTGATTAGTACAGCGTTGGGTGATCTCAAAGCCAAGATAACTCAAAAAACGTTAGTACATGCATTAAGTCTTTGCTCTGTCGTGGTCCAAAGTTTTATGCATATAAATATACGTAATAGGTAAACGAAGTAGATCCGGGGCCACCTGACTAATTCGGGGCAGCGCAACTCCGGATCTGCTTATCTACTCCCGCCTCTCAAGTGGTAGGAGGTTCTACTTATAGCTATTCATCAGTAGTGGAAAGATCCTTTTACTCCATGTTCAAGTGAAACTTTTTAATTTTCTTGATGTTGTAAAGAGCTTTTTTTTATGCACCATCTTGACGAGTAAAATTTTTACTAATAAAGCTATGCCGGCTTAGGACTCACCCAAGGCTCCGCCTAAGGTAGTAGTGGTGGAGGGGAGAGCGTTTCTGGTACACTTGGGCTGTAATGGAGAGAGCGGATGGGGAAAAAGCATTCTCTGGCATCAGGATGGCCCTGCTTGCTATATCATAATCGACCCCCCTTGAATCTCCCATCCGGATGAAGCGATCCAAAGATAAACATCGGCCTCTTTCTCACTCGCTTCGAAGATTGAGCGATCTGAAGATAAGTAGATTTTTTCTACATTAACGGCCTCTTACCCGCTTCGACTCCGGTATGTTACATATCCGCTATCTTTTTAATTCAGGTTTAAAGCTAGCCTTCTCATCTCCGAGATCTTTCCATGCTTGAGAGCGAGAGATGAGATCAGAGAGGTAAGCATAGTTGCATACAACACTCAGTGTGAGTAACATAATGCCTATTTTTTCTTTCTTACTCATTCACGTAACGGATGATACGAGTCCCTGGCTTTGTCGACTCAAGTACTGAGAGGCGGTGGCGAAAGTTTCTGTGGACGACTTATCGCGGAGAATGTTGTCAAGGCGGGTAAAAGAGGAAGAGACAGAGAAAGAGAGAGAGAGAGAGTCAATGACAGGCAATATTAGGACGGGATGTATGTATATGGTTGGAAAAAGTGTGGCGTGAATCTTTCTTACTTGCATCGTATGCGATCCCCTGTACTGCTCGAAACGCACTCCTTATCTTCAGAAATATGATGCGTATGCGATTCCTTTTTCCAATATATAAGTTTTAACGCTAGCCTACTTTAATCTTTGATGTGGTCCTATTATGTCTGCTTGCTCACATGTATTTTTTTTTACAATCATTGAAACTTCGTTTTTATCGTAAGGTAAGTGATTGGGAATAGGCTGCTTGAATGATAACAACATTTTTAATTTTATACATACAATTATAATGAATTGAAAAATACAAAAAAGATTTATGGCTTATACGACGGCCAATTGTTCACTTATTTTTATTTATTCCATATGCATCTTCCTTCCGATAATAGTAAATATTTTTGGAATGCTAATTTCCACCCATTATTGGATAAGTTGCCTTAACTCGCTTCTCTTTAAGAGGTTTTCGGCATTCTTTATCATGCTTGGTCTTGCTGCTCCCCTAACTACTCGATTTACTAGAGTATGGACCCATGTTGATTGTTCAATGGTAATGAGCTAAATAAAGCCTACCATCATTCTTGATATGCTTTATAAGAAAGTAAACAAGTACCTAATGAATACATATACTTAATTTTTATTTCCGTCTTCTATTTTGTCTAAAAAGATCATAATAGCGTTCATATATTCGGTCTGACCATCATGCTTATATTCATTACCATCTTTATCACATTTACTAGCAGCATTAGCAATAACAGATCCAATGATTTCATCACAGAAGCCATTGCTTTTCTCCCTCTTACAACTTTCTTGTACCCCTAAGAAAATTTGGAGTCTCGCTCGAATAAAGTTTCAACCAAGGAGCAAAGCCACAATTATATTTATATTATTATTACTTAGTGTGCAAATAAGTGTGCCAGAAATACCTTTTTGCAGCTAATGACCGCTACGCATTAGTTCCTTCATAAAATATTTCGTTTCAAGATGGTAAAGCGATGGTGTCATTAAACGTTAATCATAGTACGTCCCATAATAGATTTCAAATAAGTGGCCTTACTATGTCCGCTAACGTAAATTCAATATGCAATTTTTGCTTACTTCTAATCGTTTAATAGAACTACCTTAGAATTAGCAAAACCCATGCTCTCGCGTCGACTGCCAATTTTTTCCCGACAAATGACCTTGGATAAGTTAGAAAAATTGCATGGAGGATGTACAATCCAATGATTGATCACAGGTGATATAAGGGACACTACCGCCACTTCTTTCGGTTAAATTGACGCGATGCGTCAAGAAAACCTTGGATGTCCATCACATAATCATTCATGAATAAATCCCTTTTTAGAACTCCAGCTTGTTGTACTAACGCGTATTCGTTACGTTTGGTGCTAAGTAATAGACTAAGCTGCGCTCTGCGTTGACATTCGTTCATATACATTAAATTTGTTTATATTAACCTGACCACAAAGCAGCTGTAAGCACTTAAATCTGTTTGCTAAAGTCTCCAAGATATTATCATTCGTAAGTAAGAGCTATAAATCAGAATTTACGATCGTAAGGAAGGTTTGGGAAAGGTTATATAAGTAAAGACAAGAAATAATAATTAAATACATTTTTTTATGATGATAACCAGTCGGATAAAAAGTACATTAATTTTTTTGTATCACACATCTTCTTCTGTGTTGGTGACATCTTCCCTCTCCATGTTGAGGTAAAATCTTTGTATCCGTCCAACGTTATAGGCAGCACGCATATATATATGCAGAGTCATGTGGTAGCCAATGTTGAGAGCTTAAACGGTCATATCAGTAACTTGAAAACTAAACTTTTCCAGCCATTTTTTCTTGAATTCCCCAAATATAAAAATTTTGATAGCGTTTTTAAAATCTCACGAAGCGCATTGCTGATTTCAGTGTAGTTGATTTCACCTGATTGTCAATCCAATCCATGAGAGCAAAGCTCAAGCTATAAATATTCACGTTTATAATTTTCACTTTATCTGCGCCAAGGAAATGGTGGTTTGAAGAGAAATAATTGTGGCCTATCATCTCCATTGAGCAGAAGAATGGCTGACTCTTTCAGCCTATTATCTTTTTCAGGCTTCTTGAAGCCCTGCATGTCCACTTTGTACTTCACGGTGTTTTAAAGACGTCAGCGAAATCATGAGTCTGCTTTTATAGCTTTACATTAGTTTTTCAACGTCACCACCTATCAGACTTTGCTCAACAACGCCATAATGTAGAATTAAATAATAGGCTGATGTGTTGAAAGGAAAATTGTCATGAGAGTAAAATTCAAGACGTACATCTACTAAAGAATTTTTCAAAGGCTACTTTTTGATTGGAGCAGTAGATAACAATCATTGGTGCGATGCCCAGAAAATTATGTGTTTAACATAGTCGTACGATCTTGATCATGATAGAAATTCTAAAAATTAGCATACATATCGAGATTAAAATTGCCGCAACGTAAGGATAATACTGTGAATTAAGATGAAGCGTTACATTTTTTCTGTTGCAGTGATCAAACAAGCTATAACATAACATCTTTCTGATTGTTGCGATTAGTTGATAGGGCTAAGATAACATAGTACGACTTTTTCAACTGAGGGGACGTATTGACGGTCCAGATATGTTTTGATGTCATAGGCTCCCAAGTTCTGAAACTCACAGATAAACACTTATCTTTTTGTAAATAATCAAACAGACAAATTTTATGAGTATGTGTCACTGCCACATACGGCATGAGCCATTAAAGCTTTAATATTTCTATTATAAACTTTTCCAAAGTTTCTAACTGATTAGCTTCTTCAGCAGGAATTTCTTAATAAACAACTGCATTTAAGTCAGCTCTCAATCTCGTATTATAAGTTCATATTTCACATTAAAAACCATCTTACGATTATCTTCAGAAATATCCAAAATTATGCTGAGAGGAAGTATAACGTTAGAGTAGCCATTCTAGGTAAGACTTAGAGCGTGATTACCTTTTTAACCTGAATCCTGACTCAATACGCTATTTTCATAAGGGTTATCAGGCCTACATTTTTACACTTATCTCTATAACATCTATTTCATATCTTATTTTTTTAAATAAGCATCACATGGCGTTGTTTGCCAATTGAGTATTCGTCGTTTCTGTATTACTATCTGCTGTAACTGATTTCCCATAAATGTGTAAGGAACTGCGAGATAGTAGCAGACATAGGTCTATATGTCGATAGCTCTGACATGCAGACAGCTCCATCCAATCTCAAAAGTTCGTTGATGACTAAGCATTCTCTTTTTAGTTGATTTAATAATATAGCCTTGCCCAACTTTCCTGTTGTACGCTAAACCATGATGTATCGAAACATAAGGTGTGCTTGTACGGCAACCCAAAATCGTTCATTTCCGCGCCTTCCAAAACGCCGCAATGTTTGTCTTAATATTGCAGTATTTGATTTGCTGCTGTCGAAACTGTATTAAAATGGCTGACTTTTGGAAGTGAACACAATTGGCTGAAGTTTCGTAGAGATGCGCTAGAGCACACCTTATGTTTCTTTACATCATGCGCTGAACTAAATTCAATTAAGATGTTTAAGGCGTAGTCTTACAGTTATAACTTCTCCACGAAAATTAAACAGGATTCCTTCTTAATCGACAATGCGCACTTGAAAATGGTCTATGAATTTGGTGTTGATGGATAAATAGTCTATATATAGATTATTTACATATTTATATACTTATGGATAGATAGTCTATCTGCAATGGAAATTTGATGATTTTATATCCAGCGGTTACAACGGGAAAAAACTCATGAATTGCGTGAACATTATTATGGCAAATATAGGCTTATGTAGTAATATTTCTTTCTACTTCTAAAGCGTTTACATTCAGAATCACTACAGGTAGATCTGACTCGTGCTCAACATTAGCCTCATGTTGACGCTTCGTAAAACCTAAGACTGATTCCAATAAGTCCTGGGGGTGAAAATCAATCGTCGCAATGCACTTAGTTACATTTCATAGCAAATTAGTGTTAGGTTCAACACTAATTGTAATATTTATAGATGATAGTTCGTTGAGAATACATCCTTTAATGTCATAGATCGCGTAGCTGCTCGTTAGTAAGATAAGTGATTTCACTTCTTAATAAAGTTTGTTTTTTCCAACGTCAATACTTGATGCAGAATTAACGGTCAGCAGCTTAACCATTCCATGTGCGTAATTTATGTGGGGTAAGTGTTTTATTGGTTGAAAATATCGCCCTTCAAAAACAGATATTGCTATTGATAAACTCACTGTCAATGATTCTTATAGGACTGTTTGCTATCGATTTATGTTACTCCAGTATCTAGACGGAGTCTTTTTACATTTTAGAAAGCTCAAACAAAGATGGCCACAGTTTAAAGTGGCAAAATTCTAATACTTCTTATGATTATATTTGATACAGTTGATACTAATATATAGTATTACATCACTTGGTAGTTGTTGGTCACTAAAACTGTAAGAATACGTCACCTTATCGCCTCGCTTCCGATAGGCGATCCAGTAGGAACCAGGACTATCCTTATCATTTAAATTGCCAATTGCTGATTCGTGAAAATAAGGCCCATTAGCTGGCAAAGCATATTTTATAAGAACTCCACAGAAGTGCGGTATTTTTAATTATTTTGCATTTTGAATAAAATCGTAGTCAATGAGAGCTGGGTTTGACAGTTTTACATAATTAAAAATTTCTATTTGTTGTTGCCTTTTTTCTTCTCCAAACCTTTTCCAGGCTTTAAATGTAGACCTTAGCTATTCTTTTGTGGCTTTGAGAAGAGTCTTTTTTCAAATAATAGCACTCTCATCTTTTGATTATACCTTTTATTTTCGTCCAATTGTTTTTAAGCAGATTTTGTCTTGTTAATATCCTACACGATTCCAGTTGCACCATTAGCACCTATAACACTCAAACCATCAAACCCTGGAATCAGGTATGGTAGGAGTCCTCCAAACTTTTAGCGAAGTAGGTAACACTCGAGTCGTCACAACATATTTTTTACCTCTAGCTTCCGTTGTAATTTGTTGTGCCTTCCTTAACGCTACACTTAAATCTTTTCGATTACAATTACTTCGATCCATGGAATTTGAGGCACTTTTAAATAAGCTTTTTAAAGAAATTTCCTACCTGCCCCTTTTCGTACTAACTGTTCTAGCGTTTGAAAAAAAAGACGCTTCCATGCCGAGTTTCGATTTTTTTTTCACAGTGTTGGTGACAACATAAGCAGCAGCTTCTCCTTTGAAACTTGCGTCTTCAGCCTGAAATCTCTGCCAAGGCTTTTCTGCAAGAACCTTGTTCGCAGCGATCCTTGCTGCAACATTTCTTGGTTCCGTAAGTAAGCTGTATCGTATTGTTTGCAAGCTTGATCCATTAAAGTGATACCTGGATCCCTACAGGCTAATCTTTTGGCAGATTTTGTGCCCGGTCCACAATACTAATATTCTGGTATGTGCCGATCTATAGGCAGTTTGTTAATGAGCGTGTTTATGACTCCTCGACCCTTACGACGAGTGATGATCATTACTTTTAAAGCACTTAACGATGAATGAGTTCCAAACATGACTAACACATTATTTATAGCTTTATATTTCAGTTGAGTTACAATACTAATAATTTAGAGAATGGAATGCTAAAAATCCTGTGACAAGCAAGAGAATGTAACTGAAAGGTCTCCAAGTACAAAGGCATACTATTCACAGTATGGCTTCAGTGACAGTTAAGTTTGAGTAAAGACATCGTGAGCTTTGAGGAACAGAACTTTAAACTTCTTGTTGTAAATTTCGACAAATTTATTGAGCAATATAAGAAAACAAAACGCTATGCGATGAGAGATATTTGTGTTGTCCGTCAAACTGTCGAAAAACAAACAGCTTGCTATAATTACTTCTCCCAACGGATTCACATTTAAAATGGTTATCCATCCTCAAGGTCGTTGAATCAGCTAAAGAACAAGTTTCTAGAAGAGTTATTGGAGCCCATTAACAGTATGCAATATTTTTTATTTAGTGACCATGAATCAGTCATATCTCCGGATAAGGCACTGCGCAACTCCATAATAATATTCGATAAAATTGTCTGTAAAAGACAAGATAATGTGAGAGCCTTTTTCTGCATGGGACGTCACAAAAACGTTGACTGCTTCTATCCATACCAATAATACGCTCAAATTCCAAAGCATTTAGTGAGAGATAATTTGAATCTTTTAGTACTGACAAGATGATATGAATTTGAAGTACATCTATATTGATCATAATAACACTAATTTGACTTACAATAAATTCAAAAAAAATTTGTGTGAAGTGTTGAGAAGATGGGAATCATGGGTTTGTCATAATAGATGATAACAAAATCGTGGAAAATGGTAGATATAAAAGTCGAGTCTCTTTTGCTATAAATATCACTCTTAAAAAAATGCATTGTCAAAGAGGTTTAAAGAGCGAGCAAAGGTTTTGGACGCAAGCATTAATTACTAATGATTGAAAAAGAGTGTTTTGATATGTGGATTGGCAAAACTTTTGAGCCCATTACTGAACTACTCCGCCAGATTATCTACGAAACAAAAAAGTAAAATGCCGCACCGCAAAAACTTGAATCTCTACCTAGAGATCTTTTTAACCCCATTAAAGAAGAAAAACACTATAAAGATACATCAATTCTCCACTCAGCCAGCAGCAATAGAGACAGTAATATTGTTTTCACAATATCGCGCCGAAAGCAGGATCTCTCGTCCTGCCTCGTGGAACGAAAATTCCTCCTCCCAGCGCAGGATTGGTAAAAAATCGTATACAACCCACGGGAGGAAATAAGGAAAGCCTCAGAACACATGATTATCACCCTCGGCTCCACCTTGGTCGTCAAACGCCTGTGATCTGAGACATTCTTTACTTTTACTCCCTAGGTGAGTAATGTTCTATTTCTTAGATAATACTATACAATATTATGATACAGTTGTAGAAAAAGTGATTATCAGGATGATTGTGAAGATATAAGGCTTGATGCAAATAGAAATTTGTCTATTTTTGCTTACTTAGCAATAGTAGATAAGAAGAAGTCATGATTAGACCGGATTATTGTAATGAGAAAGATGTGACGATATATGCTTGGAAATTGATCAATACATTTTGATAACAATAAAATTAAAATAAATCACCTGAAGTATCCAATCGCTGATGGCTTTATGGAGCTGCTCTTTAAAAGAAATTCAAATAAAGTTCATATGACGCCAGAGAATTTAGTGAAAGACAAGCGAATCTTGCAAACTTCAAGCGCTTTTAATGATTAGATAAAAACGAGACTATTCGTTTATACTACAGTAACCAATTCAATAATTATATCGCTTCGTCGTTTAATCTTATCTAAAAAATTAGCAAGAAGAGAGGTAGGCCTAACGATTGCAGAAAATTGTTAGAATAAACATACCAATAGATTAAATTTATTGGGATGACCCTAACGAACTGGCCAATCGTGACAATTACTTGTGGCAGAAACATCAGCTAGTAATCAAATTCATATAAATAAATTTTTTTTCATTATTGAGGAGCTCTATAAAGCTAATATTATGTATTGAGTCTGATCAATTTATTTAGCTTTAGTGTCAAAAAACGCATCGACGTATTCGGACGTGCATGATCAGCTAAGTCTGAAGGTGGTAGTCGAGATCCTTCTCGAATCAGATACAAGCTCACAACATACGGTTAGATTGTCTTGCCAGATTAAAGATTGTGCAATGTTACAACAACCGATCAGCCTAATGATGCTGTGAATCTTACAATTTTACATAGAAAAAAAAAATTTTATATTAGATAAGCAGCCCAATCAGAGATTAGCTTACGGCACATGTATGGACCACTTATGGTGCCGTACATCAATTATCTGGCTCTGGTCTGGCACCGTACATGGACACTTTAAGACGTGTGATCAGGCGCGTCTATGGACACTGTATCGTAGTCATGCAGTGTGGTAACCATTTAGTTTCCGTAACGTGACCGAACATGGCATCATATAACCTATACAAACAGAAATCTGGATGCGACTCGAACTTATTTTTGTTTCTTAGATTCAAATATATTTTTCACTTTGTAAGAAGCAGGATACTTATAAACAACATTCAGAAATTTATGCACAAATTTTGTTTAAAAAAAAAAAACTTTGCAAGTGATGCACATTTTAATATAAGTTTCACGCAAAAACATTTCAATTATTACTTTTCAAATAATAATTATTAAATAAAGAAGCAACATCAAGTTTTCTCATACATCTCTGTTATTTTCAGCTTTACGCTTGAGAGCCTTCTGCGATCTTTTTAATCGGCCTCCTTCTCAATCAAAGCAAATATATATGACGTTACCTAGAGCCTGTTTCATCAGCTTTTTATTGTCACCATGCTTATTTTTATTTACTGAGATAAAAATATTTAACAGTGTAGCTGCAAAAAAGAAGCACCCTATATTTGTTTGATACATTCGTAATGCTTGAGCATTTTGCTCATACTATAATTTATAGATTACCATCAACGCATGTGAAGAAACTTGTCACTGACATGACTGACTTGTTACTAGCTGGTAGTTGAGCTGTATACTGTTATAAATCTTCTTTTGTAACAAACCTTTTCATCAAATCAGCAAGATCTTAGCAAAGAAGCTAGCGAATTATTAGCGTTAGTAATACACGTGATTAATTTAGTCTGAGAAAAATTTTAATTGTAAAAATATTTTTCAAATGCATAGTTTGAAATAAGTGGTTGATCTTACAAGATCTTCGGTCAATCCATCTTCATAAGTTATTCTGTCACAAATTACTTTACATTCTTCATCAGCGACACAAGGAAATGTTCGATTGTATTTGGCTCATAAGATTTCCAGAGGTGCCAGGTCTCCCTGGACAGCAGTTATTAGATTATCATCCAATTTATTCTCCAAGTTTTGTAAACGTTAAAATAGATCTGACATTTTGCTGTCCATCTCGTTTAGCTTCCTCATTATTTTATCTGTGAATCTTAAAAAAAAAGTGAATATGAAAACTGATGATTAGCTAAATTATAACAACAAAACATATACCTTTGACTACATGCTTCACTTCGTCACCAATAGCCTCCACATATTTTATTGCTATATCCGAAAGTACGAGTCCTGTTAGATGGTGCTGATGCTGATAACTCGGAAGCATACAAAACATACGGATGTTAGTATAGCTTTGACGAAAGTCATACCAACATCTGTATGTTTTGTACGGTTCCAAGTCATCAGCATCAGTGCCATCTAACGGGACTCGTACTTTCAGATTGGAAGATCCGTATCAGCATTCACTAAAATATATTTTATTGCATTGTTAGAAAATGTTTCACTTTTTGAACATATTTTAGTACCTTAACTTACCTGGTTTAATTGTGTTAAGGATTGACGGCGTAATTTGTTAATGATATTTGAATATGTATTTCGTATTGCGCGCCCTTTTCTATGTATGAAGGCTAACGATCGTTTCCTATTTTACCTTACTCTTTATTATACGTTAGGCTCGATGCGATGCGAGAGCGAGCATTTGAATTCTTCTTAGCCAAGCGTGCGAGGCGAGCGGTCGTAGCAATTGTACTCATCTTTATTGAAATACACACAAGAAGTTCAATAAAACATCAAGAGTTAAGTAATTTGACAACCTTTAACCCGATCCTGGACGACCAACTAATAAGTGAAGAATTACCAACTATTCTGCTTATAACATCCTAAACATTTGTCGATCCTGCCAGGAAGCAACGATCGGAGAGCCACGAAGACGAAAGTAAGTCTGCTGTTGATTTCGTGAAGCTATGCTCAACCTGGTGTTCGTTGTCGATAGTACCAGTGTTTTCTCGTTGTTTTGTGTGTATTACTACGCTGCCGGGCTCAGCACAATTTGTTGAAAAGCAAAAGTCGTTTTTTTTAAGCACTCGAGTTGTGGATTATAGAGTTTATCGTCGTCATCATCACGTCGTATCGTATAGCAGCACCTCATCGCATCGATATACATAACAAGCCTACTAACATTTTCAAAGTTTCATCATCAGAGTTGTACTCATAATCATAACAACACTCGTCAGGTAGTCGTTTCGAATCGTCGTCGTCATAAAGTTCGTACCCAGTGCTCCTGTTCAGGAAAACGTTGTTGATTGATCTTGATTATGCCTAAGAAAGGTATCGGTGGAGAGAGTATGTTGGTGTCTCAGTTAATGGGCCAGCAACATCGTTACTACGAGACATTGCAACGGCATTTAATTCGGCCAAGCAAGCGGCTCAACTAAACGTTGGTGTGGCTGCGATAAGAAGTCGAATTGGCCTTATATGGAAAGTTTAGGAACTTTGCGCCGTTGTCAATACGCAGATTGAGACCTTGAACACAAAAGAAGATGAAATAGAGTCGTATTTTGTTGACAACGTTTTCGTACAGATTGAAGACTATTTTTTGAAAGCGAACGACCAGCTACATCAGTGTTTGGAAATCGCAGAAAAAGTACAAGCTACGTCAGTCAATCCATTAAATCTGCAGGATAATCTACAAGCTCACCATCATCAGACAACACCATTGCCAGCGATCGCCATTCCAAAGTTTTCAGGTAGTGTAACTGAGTGGGCAACATTTCGAGATTATTTTAAATCATTAATCATTCAAAATTCAAGTTTTGATAATTTACAAAAATACGATTTTCTAAAATCTTACGTTAAAGAGGAAACTGCTTTATTGTTAAAAAATATTGCATTAACAGAAAACAGTTTTACCACCGCGTGGGAGCATTTAAAAAATCGTTATGAAAATCCACGAACAATAATTCAGGCCGAATTGAAATCTTTGTTTAGTATAGAACCCATGCAATGTGAATCGGTATCGGCACTTAAGTTAATTCGCAACGTAGCAACAGAAAGAATCGCGGGTTTGGAAAATCTTGGCCGTTTTAAATCGTTAACTATCGGTCCCAACGAAAATATCGTAGATGGAGTAAGCGATATCTTAGTCCATCATTTATCGCAAAAACTTGACGCTAGCACGCATATGGCTTGGGAATTACATTTAGGTAGCACGAACGAATATCCGCATTTTTCAAAGTTATTCGCATTTATTGATTCACGTATTTGCGCTTTGGAAGCCGTGCGGCGAGAAAATGTGATCAGGCAAAGATCAAACGTTATACGCTCTCACGTAGTTTCTAACTCGAACAATTGCCCACTTTACGGAGAAAATCATAATTTGTTCATGTTTAAAGCTTTTCAAGAAAGATCCGCAGAGTCTCGTTATCAGATTGTTAAAGAGAAAAAATTATGTTTGAATTGTTTAAACGGCGGACATTCAATGAGTAAGTGTAAAAGCCCACGTACTTGCGCTGTGTGTAGCTCAAAACATCATACGCTTTTACATTTTAAGAAAAGTTTCAAAACAGACGAGAGGGAAAGTCGAGATCTTTCGGGCGCTGCTAAAAGCACGCAGACGAACGTTGATTGTTTTTAAATTTCGGGCACAAGTATGCATACGAATCAAAATAAGGCGAATAATATGCCTGTATTGTTGGCCACGGCTCAAATTGTCGTATCGTCTGCGTGTGGTCGATCAGATACAGTAAGAGCTCTCCTTGACCAAGGCTCGACATACTCGTTTATTTCTCAGGAAATTGCTCATGCGTTAAAACTAAATACTGTTCGAACAAATGTTCAGTTAGTGGGACTGGCTAATGCCTCCACGGGTTTTGCTAGAGCGGCCTCGGAAATCGAAATTCGTCCAAGGGGGAGTAGAGAGCCTGTTTTACGGACGTCAACTATTATTTTAAAAAAACTAACCGACTATGTGCCTTCTGTGTCATCTAAAGTATTAGATTTACCGCATTTAAAAAAATTTGAAATTTGCTGATGAACAGCTGAATGACCAGCAGCCTGTTCATACTATAGTCGGAGCGGATTTGTATGGCAATATCATGCGCGATGGTTTAAGGAAGGGACGTCCCGAGGACCCGGTAGCTCAAAATACCGTTTTTAGCTGGATTTTGTCTGGGAGAATGGATGTCGTATTGCATATTCGTCCGAAGGTTGTTTCGGTATGTCATGCTGCATCATTCGAAAACTTGCAATCGTCAATTGAGCGATTTTGGGAGGTAGAGGAGAATGCTTCTGTAACGCGATGGACTCAGGCCGAAGATAATTGTGAAAGCCATTTTGAAAATATGCACTCACGTCAGTCAGATGGGTGCTACATTGTCAGCCTACCATTTGTCGATCAGCCACCCATTAAGATTGAAAATTCGTTAAATCTAGCATTAAAATCATTGAATTCGCTTAAAAGAAAATTTAAATCGAACCCGCAGATTTTCGCTCAATACACAATGTTTATGCATGACTATGAAAAACAAGGTCATATGATGCGTCTGACGGGGGAACCTGAGGATGGTTCGCAAATAGTTTATTTACCTTATTTTCCAGTCATTCGTGAATCGAGTTCGACTACAAAGCTGCGCGTTGTTTATAATGCCTCGATAAAAACATTAAATTTTACGACTTTAAATGATCATTTGCATATTGGGCCAAAGTTTCAAACAAATATTTTCGATTTTTTGATGCAGTGGCGCATTTTTTGTTTTGTTTACGCGGTGAATATCGCGCAGATGTATCGGCAGATTGTCATAGATCCTAGAGATAGAAATTATTAGCGAATTTTATGGAAGCCAGATATTGGTTCGAAAGTACTCGCTTATCAACTTAATACTGTAACATATGGAACATCAGCAGCTCCGTTTATTGCATTTAGAGTCATAAAACAATTGATTAAAAATAAGGGGTATCAATTTCCACGCGCAGCAGCAATTTTATCAAATCGAATTTACGTCGATGATTGTTTGTTCGGAGCAGATACTAAGCGTGAAATTGTGTCCATTCGTAAGGAACTAAATGAGTTGCTTGATCGAGGAAAATTACGGTTGAGAAAGTGGGTGAGTAATTCTGTTGATTTGTTGTCGGATATTAGCACTTGAAAGGAATTTCGATGCGGAGGGGTCGTTGAGGGTTCTCGGAGTAGTATGGGGACCAAAAGTAGATCGTTTTGAATTAAAAATCCAAGTCGATAAAGCTGTACCCTCAACAAAGCGGCAGATATCGTCTGTTATTTCACGTTTGTATGATCCCATGGGATGGGTGTCTCCAGTCTCTGTGTCTGCTAAGATATTTATGCAAAGATTGTGGAAAGCATCGATCGATTGGGATGCTTCGGTACCTAAGGATATACTTGATAATTGGACCATTTATTATCGGGATTTAGTGAATGTAAGGGAAATATCGATTCCGCGTTGGACAGGTCAGGGCGCGAGTGTCGTTGAGGTGTCATTGCACGGATTTTCTGATGCTTCGTCTGTCGCATATGCAGCTGTAGTATATTCGCGGGTGGTTTTTGAGTCGAAAGAAGTACGTATTAGTATGCTCGCGAGTCGTACAAGAGTGGCACCAATCAAAACGTTAACTATACAAAAATTGGAACTTTGCGGAGCTCTTTTGTTGACTCAGCTTGGGTCGAATATATAAATGAGTCCTGATTTTTCTAACGTAAACACTACATGTTGGACCGACCAACGCCACAATCGTTCTAGCTTGGCTTAATCGGCATCCATCAAATTGGCAAGTATTCGTAGCAAATCGAGTCACTTCTATTCAAAGTTTAACGCTGAGTGATGCGTGGGGGCACGTATCGACACGTGATAATCCTGCTGATTTAGGCTCTCGTGGAGTGAAAGCTTCGGACTTGATTGGAAACGCGTTGTGGTGGACGGGCCCTTCTTGGCTTTCTTCGTCAGTCGAATTTTGGCCGCAAGAAGTTGATACTGCCGTGTTGAAAACAAGCGACGAGGCTCGAGTTCGTATACATATGGTCGAGGCAGTAAAGTCGTGGTTGGATCGTTTAGTAGAGCGAAAATCTTCGTGGCCAGAAATGCAGGGTATAGTCGCTCGTATTTTGATATTTTTGGCAAAACGTTTGAATTATTTTATAAATCGCATATAAAGACGGATAGTTTGTCTCAAGCTTAATTTTATATTGATGGACAAGTTGTATTGATACAGTTTTTACAATCTCGACTCTTTTCGTCTGAAGTATCGGCTTTAAGTGATAAAAACCTTTACCAAAATCTAGTGTTTTATTGTGTTTGAATCCTGTTCTAGATGAAAATCATGTACTTAGGGTTGGCGGAAGACTTGCGAACGCCCCTCTGGAGTATAATCGTCGGTATCCTATTATTTTAAAGGACCATCCAGTTATTAGAGCAATCATTCGTTTTTATCATAAGAAGCGTTTGCACGGGGCAACACAGTTAACATTAGTAGCGCTTCGACAGACCTTTTGGATTTTAAAGTCGCGTCAATTGGTAAAATCGATTGTGTATTATTGCGGGACTTGTGAGCATCTGAGAGCCGCGACGCGAGAGCAGCTTGTGTCAGCTTTACCGTTACCTCAGGCCTCTCGTCCGGAACGTCCCTTTTGCCATGTCGGCATCGATTATGCTGGGCCGATTAAAATCATACCGTTTAAAGGGAAGATCGCATAATGCTTAGATAGCTGTTTTTGTTTGTTTTGCTACCCGTGCTATGCATTTAGAGGTCGTTTCAGATTATACCTCCGAAGGTTTTATCGCGGCGTTGAAGAGGTTTGTAGCCAGACGGGGGCTTCCTAACACTATTTATTCTGATAATGGGACGAGTTTCCGGGGCGCTGATCAGGAGCTCGCGGAGGCATTTAAGTCTGTTGAAGACGACCCGCAGGTGCGTTCTTTTGTGATTAGCGATAAAATTCAGTGGAAATACATTCCTCCGGCCACAGCGCATTCCGGCGGTCTCTGGGAGGCAGGAGTTCGTAGTGTTAAGTACCATTTGAAGAGAGTTTTAAAAGACAGAACACCCGCGTTCGAAGAACTGAATACGTTGTTATGTCAAATTGAAATGTGTCTCAATTCTCGACCATTGATTCTATCGGACGACCCTCAGGATTTAAAAGTGTTGACACGGGTCATTTTTTGATTGGTAGTGTAAAGGAAAAATCGATTGTCTCGTTGGAAATTGTGGCAACAATCGTTTTGGACTCAGTGGACACAGGATTATTTAACTTTGCTTCAACAAAGAAACAAATGGCGTGATACCAAAGAAAACATATGTGTTAATCAAATTGTGTTAATAAAAAATGATACAGTACCCCCTACGAAATGGGCAGTAGGTCGCGTTATTGAGATTCATACAGGTACTGATAAATTAGTTAGAGTAGCGACCGTACGTACTGCAAGTGGCACATATACTAGATCAATTTTTAAATTAGTGATATTACCAGTTGAGCATGAATAGAATAATTTAATTTGTATGCTGATAATTGTAACGAATAATTATTTATTTAGGCGAATTTACCTTTCGGTCAAAGGGGCCGGTAATGTTAAGGATTGACGGCTTAGTTTGTTAACGATATTTGAATATGTAATTTGTATTGCACGCCCTTTTCTATGTATGAAGGCTAACGATCGTTTCCTATTTTACCTTACTCTTTATTATGCGTTAGGCTCGATGCAATGCAAGAGCAAGCATTTGACTTAGCTAAGCGTGCGAGGCAAGCGGTCGTAGCAAGCGTACTCATCTTTATTGAAATACACACAAGAAATTCAATTAAACATCAAGAGTTGAGTTATTTGACAACTTTTAACCCGATCCTGGACGACCAACTAATAAGTTGAGAAATACCAATTATTCTGCTTATAACATTCCCAACAAATTGTTTTGTATACTTTCGATTGAATCTCTGGGCTATCAACAGACTTCTCTACGATTGGATCTTCAAGTTGTGGAACATTTATGGTATGACCATTCATCTGCTCACTAGCAAAACTCTCAGCTTTAGAGTATGATGCTGTACAGAAATCAGTAGTCACTTTAGTAAATTTGTAAATTTATAACAATTTAAGCATTTTAAACTTTTTACTATGTATCTGCAATATTATGCAGTCATAAAATCTCCAACATTATAGGGGACATGATCCTGAAACGATGAAGTCCTTAATCAACTGGTTGTCATCCAGTGTGTATGGAGGAGCTATGTACCTTACAAGGTACTTGAAACTTGTTCTAGGCACAACAGATACATATAGGAGCTTGGAACAGTTACAACTAAATTGTTTAAATCATTGTTGTTTAGACATAGTATCTGAGTAACCAAGAAATCACTGGCTGCAATAGTGACATCCATCTTTTTGAGCAAAAACTCTACTCTCTGAAATATCTGACTTGATATAGCCTTCAAAATGAACAGCAGTGGTTTCTTTAATAGAATGACTTAGTACAAACAAAAATATGTACTGAACACATTTTTTTTACTTCTGATTGGTACTGAAAAATAAAATGTGAGCACTTTTTTTTTTACAAACCGCCGCTTTATTATATAATATTATGTACAATAGTAACCTGCAAGTGGTTTTGTTCGACTGCTATTCACTTGTTTTGCTATTTTTGAATTTTATAAATGGTGATTGATGATGTACCCATTGCTTATTTACTACATTTTGGAATATTTTGATATTCTTACGACTAATTTTGTTACAAAATTGTTACCCTTTACTTGCTAATTATTAAAAATTAAAATTAAAAGAAATGTATTTCAACCATGAAAAATCGACTCAGACTATGTACATTAAGTTCATTGAAATTACCATAAATATCAGTAGATAATTTTGCGAAAGTTTCCAAATATATATCTGCATGGCTCAAGTATTTTAAATATAATTATTTACTAGAAATTATTCTTGACGCAGTATAAAATAGTAAAACATGGTGAAATTTTGTATCTTATAAACCATCTTTTACCACAAAGGGTCCAAAGTAAGTGAAAAACAAACGAAATTCAGTAACCTTCTATTTTAATATTTCTGCTGAACTTCTTGTGCATCTCTGAAATTCGCATGAAATTTAATCTAAATGATTTATTAATCTAACAGATAAAGAATTTTATTTTTATTACTTTTAATACACCAATTATCTAAAAGTTTTTTCATAACACCCGAATATCCTAAATGCATATAGTTTAAGACGAAATATTGTACCATATCTATATTTAGATTGAGCAAAGGTGATTTTCCAGTGTAATGTGCATTATCTTTTTGATCTCCGAAAGATGAATCTGTTCTAGCTTCATCCTCACACGATGTGGAAAAAAGTGTCCTATTATTTTTTCGAATACCAGTTGTTACACACCTTTTACAACAGATTTACCCAGTGTGTCCTCTTATATATTTGACAAATGCTCTTGCTGGTCGATCACATATAAATGACATTACCTCAACTTGAAATGATGTCCCTTTGTATATATTCTACTATCCAAAAGATGATTTAATTCCTAAATATACTTTACGAAAAACGAATTAACCGATGATGGTTTGCCACGACCACTATAAACGAAAATAATGAAATGTTTGTAAACAACTAGATTTGTGTAGATTGTCGCCAAGATAAGCCAAAATTCAATATCACTAGACTTAAATTATGATAGGTCATCTATATGGAATTGTAATTCAATTATATTATCCTTGTGCAATGATCAGTCAACAATTTTTTCAAGGGCTTCTGATATTTCAAAGTACACCACTTTAAAGTCGTCTTTGTTGTCATCAGGATTCAACTTGTGCACTTGGTATTTTTGCATATTTTTTTAAATATAGTTTTGCAAGAGAATGAAACTTTGGCGTCTATAGACTTGAACTTCTTAAGTAAATAGTAAATGTGGCTGTAAGGGATCTTGCAGTCCCTGATGTAGTCTCTTGAAATATTTGTGATGTGCGATGTCTTATTGGAAACATCATCATCCTACTCCTTCCTTTCCAATTCATTTTCACATTCAGAACTTAATTCAGAAAAACTCGTTTTATTTATATCATTACTATCATCATCCATAATACAATCTCTTTCAGTAGTATTAAAATCATAGTTTATATACACTTAAAATATTGGTTCATTTTCTTCTTTGTCAAAAAAAGGATTTTTCTTAACATCGTACGTATCATTAGCTTCATTTTTGTCTGCTGTATCTTCACTAAATATTTTAGTCTTCCTTAACTCACTAACACTTTCATGTTCATCGGATTTCATGGATTGTTTTCTTACGCATCGCATGTGCAGTTTATGATAATTAAATCTTCTAATCAGTTTATTATATATTATGAATTCTTACATTATAGAGCACTAATATTATAAACTACAATTTTTTGAAAAAAAATTACAAATCGCTTAAATGTAAAGTACCATTTATACATATGCAAAATTAAAATAATTCTGCACGTACGCATGTAATTCTTATGCTTATGATTAATTGTGGAAGTAAGTATTGAAGTATTCATTATAAAGATTAAGAAATAAGGATGCATGCGTGCTACATATACCTATATTCTGTCTGCTCTGATTATATTGATATCCCCATAGATTCCAAGTAAGGGTCCTGTACGGCTTCCATACTGTACGGCTACCATACCCTGTCCATACACGCCCTTGATCCCACGTTAAATGCAGACATTGTCAGGCGTTCCAGATATGCTCTGTATGCTAGCGTATGACAGCCAGTAAGCTAATTTCTGATCAGGAAGATATAATACGCACATCAATCAACAATTTGAGAGATGTTTTCTCGGGATTAATAGCAAATTTGCAGCGAGAAATTACTACATTTAAGCAGATTTTGTCTCAGATATTTAACATCACTCTTAAAGACTGTTAAAAAGATGGAGGGAGTAGTGGAAGAGCTCAATAAACTCGCAACGCAACTACCATCGTCGAATGTTTGACATCGGAGATTTGAATTAAACATGGCCAGCTGATCTAGTGGAGATGACACCTTATGCTTGTGAAAATAAGGGTTATAGATATATGCTTACAGTCATATATGAGTTTTCCAAGTACGCATGGACTGTGCCTGTGAAGAAAGAAATGGGCAAAGATTTAACTGCAGCTATGACATCTATATTAACAGAAAGACGAGTTCCAGCAAACTCTCAAACAGATCGTAGGAAAGAGTTTTCCAAATTTGGCAAGATATCATGCAAAAGTATAATATGAAGTTGTATTCCACGTACGGCAATCTCAAGGCATCCATATGTGAGGGATTCAATCGAAATTTAATTCATGGTATGTAAACAATTTCAGACTTCAGAGCAACTTCAAGTGGCACGATATGTTACCAAAATTATTAACGGCCTATAATAACCGAAAACACCAAACAATAGCTATGAAGCTTAAGGATGTGCCAACTGCCAATGAAATCATCATTTTGCAAAAATAAATATCCCCAGCAACAACAATAAAAGCTATGCCAAAATTTAAATTGGGCAATCAAGTGCGAGTGAGCAATGCTTAGCAAGTGTTTTAAAAGGAAGTACGCCCAACTGGTCGACTGAAATTTTTACTATAGCATGTGTAGCGTTAACTAAGAAACTAACTAACGATATAAAAAATTGTCAAGGGCAGCCAATGTCTGGATGCTTATATAAGCGTGAACTGCAGAAAAAGAAGTATCTGAATACTTACCCCATAAAGAGGATTCTTCGCCGGTGACAACATCAAATTTCTGTCAAGTGGCTGGGCTTTAATAATTCTCACAGCAGTTTAATTGGTGATTAAAATAAATTTGAATAAAATTTAAATTCGGAGTTTACTTTAAGTTGGAAAAATTTATGTATAAATTCTTTTACAACAAAGTAATGAAGTGAACAATGAAATTTTTTTTTTTTGTATTTAAATGTAATATTAGTGAGGTTTGTTGACATTAAAATTTTGTTTAAAGTAATCAATTAGATGATGTATCATTTTTTAAACAATTATTGTCTTACATAACATAATACATGACTCACAGTGAGCTTAAACTAACTTGAAATGAAAAATTCAAGTGATGCTAATTTTTTTTTTTCAATTCAGTCTGCTATGTTTAAACATTACAATTCAATACAAATCAAAATATTCGGTCGATATCTTTTAAAAAAAATCACATTTCATTATTTAACGAAAAAAAGTCGATTTTTTTTCTAAAACTCGCTTTTTCGAACTATATTTAAATTAATGTTGCTCCCATTCCTGATTGGATATTTTGCTTACACTCTAAAGAAATATTTACAAAGTATATAAAAATAAGATGCTGGACTTGGAGGAATAAACGTTGGTTACGGAAAAATTAACGTGAATTTGTACAATTATATTATTTGTATGTAAACATATCTTAATCTACATAACATTACAGTATGAAATTTGTCTATACTATAGTAAACCATAGAATTTTATATAATTTTACTAATATACATAATAATCCATTATTTGAGTATATTATTAAATAATAATGATAATTTATGTATAAATAATACACAATCAGATGATTTTTAAATATGCAAACTATTATAGTAACAAACAGTACGTAAAAGTTTTTTGGCATATTCTGGATGATTTGTAGAAACTTTGTTATTATCCCACATTTTGTTAAAATTAAAATGGACAGATTTCATTGCTTGTTCACTAAATAAGCCTAAACCTACTCCGTTTTTTTCGTAAAACTGCTTTGCGTGGAAAAAAACTGCATGAATTTTCGGAGTAACATGAACTTCTAATGCCATGTAACTTTTTTAATTTGATGCTATATGTTTTTTGTAACTTTCATAAAGAATATTTCCAAAACATGAATCTATAACATGCTTGAAATCGTCGAAAACTATAACGTATTTTAATACACCTATATTTTTCATGCTGCGTGGAATATCTACATTATCCAGAAGCTTCTTACATGAATTACCTTTAAAAGCTGGAGCACCATAAGTGACTTTACGTTCAGAAAGCAGGCTTTTGCCCAAGCAAAAGATTCTTTCTTACAATTTTTTAACATGTGTGAATAAAGCGTGTTAACTACACCAAGCATAAGATGCAGTTCTGGTGATGGAATTATGTCTAAAATGTTCTTGTCTTCTGCAGTTGATATGAGCGGTGGATTTATAGTTATAAAAATGTTTGACTTCATCTTTTAAAGCTCTATTTGCACACCAATCATTATAATTTTTCAATACATTTTGTGGAGATCTGGAAGTTCCGCACGTGTTGAGCTCGCCTTTTTTTGCGTAGCACCATGTACAGCACCATGTACATGGAAATGAGCTATTATGTGGCATGATACCAACTAGAATATTTGCGAGCTTGAGATCCGTTGCAATCGTAGCTTGAAAGGACTTTAAATTTAACTCAGACCAGAGTTGACTAACGTTTTCATAATTTTCTTTAGTATGCGAAGCGATCGCTAATATAAATATTTTTTTTAACCCCAGAATACTTAAATCTCTTTGCATCTTTGCCATCTCCATAAGTAGAACGTGAGGATTCTTCCATCGTACTATTAGTTGTTTGGATAGAGAGGCCGATTTTGAAAAATCCGCCACCTCCATCAATGCCTAATTTCAACCAAGTGTTTGCCACTTCTCTTTGTTCTTGAACATGTTTAATAAAAGTTTTAAGATTTTTACAATAGACAACAACTTTAGCAACATTTAAAACATTTTGGCCTTTCACGTTAACGAAAGCAAAGTCTTTACAAGTGAAAATGCTATCAAGGTTGTGGGATTTTTCTGCGATCTTTATCTTTGCGCCAGACTCGATCACTTTTCTATTTTCAGATGCTACACGCAGGTGGATGCAAAAGAGTCAATCTTACGATTACTAAGATTCAGATTAGTTTGTATCCTGCAAAGATCGTTGACTGAAAAAAATAGACGGCGCTTCATATTATTTTTTTCAGATTTTTTAACTGTAACATGTGGTGGCCGGCCATGCAATTGAGAAAGTGCTAAGTCCGAATTTTGATTACTCATTTTGTCATCTACTTTTTCCTTGATTGCTGATGAAATTACTTGACTTTGAACCTTTGATTCTGATTCCGATAAACAAGAGACTAGATTATGAACTCGGGTACTTGAATTAAACTTATAAGATTTTCCTTTTGCTATAACTGAAAAACATACCGTACATAGTTTTGCAGAAATTGTAGATGTTGGTTGTTCTAAAATTAAAAAAAAATAAAATAGAATATCCTGTAAGTTTCAAAAATACATCCTTGTCTGAATCATTACCACTTATTAGATAACTGATTTCCATCAGACTTTTCAGAAGTAGTAAATGGATTGCTGCGTGCTATCAGACAGACATCACAGTTACACTTTGAATTGTCTTTCGATCTTGTAGCTATATTAGTTTTTTCGTGGCGTAAGATTTTCGATACATCGGGTAATTCAATTACTTTCTTA
>JAPYYV010001254.1:0-28360 GCA_030522625.1 Copidosoma aretas
AAAGCTGTCCATACAAAAATTTATGTTAAGTACAAAAATTTATATACATCTTTGTAGCAATAGAAAAAAATAAATTAAACTATTTTTTCCACACCGCCCAAGAAGCAAATAGTAAGGCGCACTGACTTTTTTTTGTTGTAATTGTGTATAAAACAGTATATGAATTGTAACATTCTATACATACAAGCATGCGACATGACAAAACGTGCATGTGTAATGATTTTAAACTAATACAATGAAGTAGCAATAACATTTGTGGAAGTCATCGGTAATCAGTCTTGTGCTCAATCGTTAAATAGTATCTTTAATAAAAATACCAAAACAAATGGTTAATAAGGTTTTTCTGTTAATTGTACCTATATATTTACTAAAATTTATTATATATATATATATATATATATATATATGTATGTATATATATAGATGAAACCAATAGTAGTATATGTTTGCCTATGGTTACTGTTAATTTTAATGAAGATATTATTTAATAATCAAGCCCAAGACCAATAAGCCTTTACATAAATAGTTTTTTAAAAGTATTGAATTAATTGATAATTTATTTACCTTATAATTTATTTAATATTTTTAAAAGACATAATGTAATAATATTTTATAAAGTATAGTGGTCTTAATGAAATTATATAATTATGATTTGAATTTATTATGAAAATACAGAAATTCGATAGTTGAGAATTCTTATTAATTTTGTTAACTAAACTAATTTTTCATATTATTACTTATTTATTATTTCTATACATTAAAATTTTTTTTCTATACAACATGTTTAACTTCAATATTATCTTCACTGTCATATTGTAAAAAAATGCTATTTTTAGGATTCAATGTAATTGCACACACACTCACGCATAAAAATAATTCTGTTCGAAAAATCGAGTATAGAAGCCGTGTTTTATAAATTAAATATTGAATCGTGTTTTATAAATTAAATATTGAATAATCGAACAAGTTATAGTACAGGAGTTCAATTCAATTTAAATAAAATAAACAATTCACATTACCAATATCAAGAAAGAATTTCAAAATGATATCTTATGATCAACTTATATCCATAATTGATTCTAAAGTGACCAAGAATAACAAACAAAGGCCATAACTATTACCGTTATAGTAATGATTGCGTAAATATTGTATACTAATACATAGAAATTGATATTAACCATCAATATTATTAAAGTCATAAAAAGTATTAAATTAATAACAATTATTCGATAAAACAGTACACTCATTTTATATATTGACTATATTTATTTGAATTTTTAGCAAATTTTTATGAGATCGCTTTAGTTATCTATGATTGTACGCATAAATGTGAATTAAAAAATAAATTTTTTTGATTTATCATTCAGACACGAGAATAAAAATATGGAAACATGGGAGTTGGCGCACGGAGCGCACAGAGGGCAAAGCCCCACTAATATATATATATACTAGTGGGGCTTCTTCCCCCTGCGCGCTCCGCGCGCCAATTACCAAATTTCGATATTTATATTCTCATGTCTGAAAAATAAATGAAAAAGTTTATTTTTTAATACACATATATGCGTACAAACATAGATAACAAAAGTAATCTCATGAAAATTCGCTAAAAATTTAAACAGATATGGTTAATACATGAAATTAGTTCACTGATTTATGAAATAATTGTTAATAATTTAAAACTAATAATGACTTTAATTGGAATTTAAGGTTAATTTTGATTAATATGTATAAAAATACAATCTTTACGCAATCATTATAATTACAGAAATAGATATTAGCCTTTGTTAGTTATCTTTGGTCATTTTAGAATTTATTATCGATATACGTTTATAATAATACATCAATTTAAAATTTTTTCTTAATATTTATATATGTAAATTGTTCATTTTATTTTTTATTCATGTCATGTATAGATATTTATAAACCTCTACATTTACTTTGTCCGCTTCATAACTATACGAAATTCTTATCCTCTCATATTAGTACTAACATTTTTTTCAATTTAGTAAGTTTTGTAATTGACTATACATAATACAACTTGTTAAAATTTCTTTTTACTTTTACATATTATCATAATTTATAACGCATAACATATTTCTGAACTTTTAATCTTTACTGTCGTGCCTTATTTACCTACATAAATATATTATATTTTTATATGAATTAGCTTCCTCTAGCATATCTCGCCATTATCTTTTAATCTTTTATTTCTAACTGATATTATTAATATTTTATTTGATGTTTTTTTTCCTCTTTACATAGCAATGTGAGCTTTGTATATTTTTTTCTTTTTTTTCTGATCATATAGTTTATCACTTAAAAACTTCTAAACTCACCTATATCTTATTATTTTTGCTTCATTTTTCTCTCTGATTTTTTCTTTTTTTTACATTTAACAGATGATAGAAATGTCAATTACCATATTTTTTTCATATTCTCTGATTGACAAAAGTCTTCCTTTTCTTTGTAAAATTATCTTTGATTTTGTCAAGTTTATTTTTCTACGTTGATCTTTCTATAAATCCTATCGTTTTCCAATCCTCCACTTTTTTATGCATAACTTTATTTTTTTTGGCTATTTTGTATTATTTTTATTGATTAAGTCCCTTAATTCTTCGATTAGTCATTATTGAGGCCACCTGCTCTTGTCTATTTTTGTCATGTGCAAAAAGTAAATTTATTACCATTTTCTTATGCCTGTTTCTAGGATAACCTTTCCCACCCCCATTTGTCATATATATCCTGGTACGTTTGCATTTAAACCGAACATGATACTTGTAAATCTAAATCTATTTTTTTCCCTTTTCCTTTGCTCTCTCATTCCAAAATCCACGCCTACCTTGCCCGCCTCCAGCTTCCGTACATTAGTGCGTCCAGCGGGGTCGGATCGGGCCACCTCGCGTGTGAGGCACATTTTTTACTCGAACACACTGTGTTCAACTCCCTCGTACGGATTGGGAAAAATCTAAAAAACACAATAAAATAATGAAAATCGATGGTTTTTACCTGCTTTTAATAATGGTGCTATCATTTTTTGCTCAAAAACCTTTTCTTGTGTTGAAATATGCCTTTTAATTTTTCGTCGTTTCTGTCAAATTTGCCACAGTTTTGAAAATTAAAATTAACACGAATGAAAGTGGAATAGTAATGGAGTGGGAGAGCAAGAAATGCGTAAATGACGAGCGAATATAGACGTTGACATTGGGTCAGCCACGCTTGACAGACAACTTTACTTGATCCGCTGGATAGTTCACGATTGCTACTTAAAAAACTTTAAAGTTTCAATCTGTTCAAAAATTTCTTTAAGGATC
This sequence comes from Copidosoma aretas, assembly GCA_030522625.1. Classification (NCBI taxonomy): domain Eukaryota; kingdom Metazoa; phylum Arthropoda; class Insecta; order Hymenoptera; family Encyrtidae; genus Copidosoma; species Copidosoma aretas. The sequence continues at coordinate 3,312 of JAPYYV010001254.1, forward strand.
ATATATTACTGTATTTAATTTACATACTAACATGATCGTATTTTTCATTATTTATCATTCAATCATTAAAATAGACATTGATAAAGTCATTTATATATTTTGTAAATTATTTATATATAGCGTAAATTATAAATTTTTTTAGATATTTTAATATCAATTGGTATAAAATAGAAAATTATGTGTAACTATAAAAGAAAAGCAAGATATTAATAAACTATATAAACAAAATCTTTTCGGCTGATCTGTCCGATTGTTGTAATAATGTATGATTATACTATGTACGTTATTCCGAAACACAGTAGACGACTGCTTAAATTCTAAATTACTAAATAAATCATTAATTAATAAACAGTTTTAGCGGGCAAATCTATTCGGTTGTTTAGTCTTAGATGCTTGGTTTTTACTTCAGTTGACCTAGTCTTAGGGTAGTAACGGAAGGTTGAGGAGCAGCTATGGCGGGTTGAGGGAGGGGACGTGTAAAGCCCCTCCCAAATAACTACATAATATAGGAAGATATATATGTAAATGTATATAAATACAATTTGGTAACAACGGTTTATTACATGGATGTTAAGTTATTAAAAGTTATGCATGACGAAAACCTAATTTCTGGAATTGTGTCAATAACTGTACCGAAAATAATATTTTATAAATATTTTATCAAAAATCAATATTAATTTTTTTTTAAATAATCTAACAGTAATGTTAGAAATGTCATTCGGAGTTAAATTTTTAAAAAAATCTTCCAAGACCTCTTTTAACTGTTTTCATTTTGGGTTATAAGTTTAGGTTACAAACAAATCAGGTTTGCCAAATTTTTGCAATATTACCATGGCATCTTAATAATGTAGCTGCATGTATTTAGGTTTACGAACGTGAGTTGATGGAAAAATAAAGAGACTTCGAATTTCTCCTTTTTTTTTTAAATCATCAGAATGATTTAAAGCTTGATTCAAAAAATGATCCATTAATCCTTGACATTATTTCACACGTGACACTTTTTGACTTTGTTTGAAAAAGCTTATTTTATCACTTCTTATTATAATATAAAGATGCAAAAAATTACTGCATTGGCCTCCCTTCATGTAGCAGGGGATTAAAGTTCATCGAGTTTGGTAATGCTTACTCCAGCTTGAAGTTCCTAATGGAAAAATTAAAGGGAATACCGAGGGATCAACAAATGGTAATAATTTGTTTAAGTAAGTGTGGTATTGTTAGTGTATAGGCAAATCTTTGGGATGATCACATACATCATTATTTTTCACTATTCTAGAATTTATGACAATAATAACACCCATCTGATGGTAAGAGATTGTTGTATGTAGGATCATTCTATCATTATTGGCGATAAAAAACATTTAATAATTTGAGAAATAGTTGATGTTGGTAATTTAAAGCAAGAATTTATAATTTTTCGCGAACGGGCTTTCATTTAAAATTTTTGTTAAAAATATGGCCCTTGACATACTTGATATTTACTTCAATTGTATACTTTTTTTTCCTGACGACATTAGTATCGAAAGTAACCAATCAAAATTTTGATCATTATAAAAGAAGTTTCTTAAAGTATAATCATATTTTTTTTGAGAAGGTGGACATATTTTTTCATTTGACGACACTTTTTTGCCATTTAATCGTTGCAAAAATTTGCAGAACGAATAAAACATTCACAATTCATTTTACCGAGATAATTAACGTATATTAAATTATAATCTGGATTATTTCTCATTCAGATTAAAAGCCTAATCAATTCTTAATTTTTTTTTGGTGTACTTTAAAATCACATGTATCTTTATTTTTCTAACAATTTTGTAAGTTTTGCTAAAGATCTTTTTAATTTATGTTTTTTTTATCACAATTATAATTATCAATCACGTCGTAATGTCCCGAATCAGATGGACCTCTGGATGATAAATTTAAATGATCAAATAAATTATAATTACTTTCTGAATCACCGGAATCAAGATGTTTGTGTAATCGTTTGTTCTAACTCTTATACACACATTTAAAATATCCACATAACTTTAAGTTTTAATATATTTTCCATACATACTATCTTTAAACATTAAATAATTATCATCCAAGTAGTTTTAAACTTTTTTATAATAATCATCACCTAAAATAAAATCTTTATAACGATTCCAGTTGTCTCTGATGATTTTTCAAATGTGCAATGTTACATTTGTATAAGAATTTTTTAGAATCATCTAGATAGTACGACAAAGATATAAATAAACAGTTACATTTAACAACGATTTTAACTATTATTTCACGTTATTTAACTGAACAACTGAATTTCCTAGGAAACCTATCCAAGTATTTGCAATTTTTTCCGGGATGACTCCCAATGGATTCGTTTAAGACAAATAATGAGTCCAAAAAATTAAAAACTAGATACGAATTAAAAAAGATCAAAGTAATAAATTGAATTGTTTTTTCAAACTTCGGTATCTCAAACATTAAACAGCAAAATTTTATGAAAAACATTGCATGAATTTTAGCATCAGTTATATAATTATCAGATTAAGTGACACTTCTCATAACTTTTAATGAACATTTATAATAAAATATTTCAAATATGTGCTTTATAGGAATAATAAGCCACATTGACGTTAGTGATATTTTGATGTTTACGTGCTTTCGAAATCAACATTTGTTTTTACGTCACCCCTCCGCACCCCACCACTCGCAGCTTCCACGCACGAATTAGTTAGTTTTCTCTGGATTTTGACGTAAGAATAGATTTTTTTTTTTTTCTTGATTTTTTATAGCCCACCCGACCCACTTCCCGCCTGCTAAACCATCAACGAAGCACCACTAGAACACAGTCCACGCAGCTCCCAACATTGTCGCAAACGCAGCATCACCGCACAACTACCGGCGTACATTTCACTTTGCATTGGTGTTCCTATCGATTTTGTTGGTAACCTAATAGGAATACAAGTATGTATTCGTATTTGTAGTTCTATCCAGACGGTTTACTATAACGTGGTTCATATATTAATACTAAACTTCTTATTATGCAGTGTTCAAACTCGCTTTACAGTTAAGACTTGGGGTTTTTTGGCTGTTTCAAGTCTTTTTATATCACCCTTTTTTATTATAATAATTTTAGAAAGGTTTAAAGGGATTTTTTTTTCTTTATTCTGGGATAAAGTCTACTACATATAATTTTTCTTTACCTTGTGGTTATCATGTAGGAGCACTATTTTCTATAGAAGTTCCCGATTCAGCATTATTAAAGATTACAGTCTGTTGAAAATATTGGAAAATTCTTTTATTGTACTGAATGAGTTTTATTCTATTGTTTACCCGTATTATGTGAAATCATACATAATACTACTCATAATTTTTTCGTAGACAGTAATCTAAGTCATCGAAATAAAAAATTTAAATTAATAAATAAAAAATAACACAAACAATAAATTCAATTGTCTATTAATTTATGTGGGAATGACTGCATAAACACATTCTAGCATACAAGCGCTCAATATTAGGGCGCTGGTACCATGGCTAGAAATTCTATCACTTTTGCGATCGCTGGTGCGTATGTATGCGAGATTGACTGCAAATATGTTGTAATGTCTAAATGTTTTCATGCAGTATTTTTGACATAAATAAAATGACACTTTAATTCAAACTTTTATTTTAATTATTAATTTCCATATTTTATCTCGTTGACTCAATAACTGAACAAGAGAAAATTATATGTAGTAATATGTCTTACCATACATGTTAAGAGTAAACCGTAAACCACACAATCAAACTCATTTATGGCATTAAAACAATTTCCTAATATTCTCAAAGGACTCCTATTTTATAACCCCATCAACTAATATTATAAAAGGAAAAATACGTGACCAATATTTTTTTATAATCTATCTGACGGACCAAATAGAATTTTTGATGTAAGAACGCGATTTCACAATTATAAGTTGATCTTCAAATTTTCAGTACGTTTTCTAGTGAAAACCCATTAAAATTTTTAAAAACATTGAAAACTTATATTGAGATTACAGAAATTAAAAAAGATGCAATCAAATTAGTATTACTCCAAGCACGGGAAGGTCCAGCGTATGACTGGTTTGAACACATTTAAGAGAAAATTGACTCACTTGAGAATTTTAAAACTTTATTTTTGAATAAATACTAGAATGCCCAAGTCGCAATACAGTCTTTCAAAATGTCGAATGGGAAATAAACTATAAATTAAATTCCCCAAAATGATTACTGCAAGGTGGAGTGGAAAAATTATATTATATAGTTCATCCCAGAATAAGTAAACAATAGAAGCTAGAAGTCATCTTAAACACCACTAAAAAAATATTACACACAGAAAAGAGTGATTTTAAAAGACTTAAAAAGCCAATGAACGAAACTCTTACGATCGATTGGAACAATACTAATTGGAAAAATATTATTAAAAAACAAAAATTAAAAATGTATAAGTAGTAAATACATAACCTTATAATAAATTTAGTGTTAATCGTAGATGAAATGTGTGAAGAAAGGTCGAATTCACCTAATAAATTGATAATAAAAAAAGAGTGGATGTATACAACTATGTGAATATTTAGAAAAAAATGAGATTTATGTGAAGGAGTGGCTGTGAGATAGCTGCTATAAAATTTATATTATCTTTGATGTTTACGATGAAAAATCATTCGACATTAGATTTCCTTACACGAATTTTTTTCGATTAATTGAAACAGTGTCAGGATGGAAATCTTTCATTTAACAGTAATCATTTTTTTATTTTTAAATATTGTTTTTGAACCTAGTGGCGTATACTCATTTTCTGAATTTATATTAAGAAATTTCAAAATAAATAAATAAAAGCGAGCACACGGAGAGAACTCTAATACTGCAGTATTATAGGTCTCTTGTGTACTGCGATAGATACAGCAGTGCATACTGCGGTAGGCTCGTAGTTATACTGCAGTAGGCTCGCTGTATACTTACTATGCATCTTGCCATGCTGAGTTTGCTTGCTGACATACTGATTTCCATGACACTCGAGCAAACGGAGTATGCGGTTCTGTATACGAACGTAGTACGTAGAGAACTATTCTTCTGCAATATGAGAGTAGACTCAAAACTAACTATACATATAATTGTAATAATATTCGTAATTAAAATGTAAAAAGTCTCAAAATTGTAGAAATAACAAAGGGATCTAGTATTATCATATGGACCACGTTATCTTGAACTGTCTAGATAGAACTACTGATATAAATACATGCTTGTATTTCTATTAGGTTACTAACAAAACCGATAAAAACACCAAGACAAAGCGAACGTGCGTGGGTGGTAGCGCTGGAGAGGGGAGCTGCGTTTGCGGAAATGGTAGGGGCTGCGTGGACTGTGTTTTTGTAGTGCTACGTTAGTGGTTATGCAGAGGTAAGAGAAGGTTCTAGAGAATTATGAATAAATTGAAACATGAAAAAAACTAACAAATTTGAGCGCGTGGTTTTGCGGGAGGGGGGGGTGCAAACGGGGATATACGAATGTAGATTCTTAAAACACGTGAAAATATACGAGTTACTGCGTAAATTGCAGTGTGTTTAGCGGCTTGAGAAGATCAGGTGCGCGGGGAAGACGATGCTGTAAAAAATTGTAAAAAAAATTGTAACGTTAAAACAGAGAAAACTAATGAATTTGGGCGTGGGGTCCCCCGGGGACATGAATACAAATAATAATTTTAAAAATACGTAAACATTAAACGCATTTAAACGCAAATTGCGGAGCTCTAGCAGGGTGGCACAATAGGAAGTTTGGAGGGGCTGCAGGGGGGTGCATTAGGGCGCAGGGCAGCTCTCAAAAATAAGAAAAAAAGTTTTTAAGTTAAACTACAGAGAAACCGAACAAGTTTTAGCGGAGAGTCCTATGGAGGTGGCGGGATAGCTGCGAGAGTGCGTTAACGGAAATGACGATTTTAAAAAGACTTAAAAGTTATAAAAATTGCTACCTCCATTGCGGAGTCCAGCCGGGAAGGCGGGGGGGGGGAAGAGTACACGTATTGTAACATCCACTTTAGTTGAAAAATAAAAAATTATGATTCATTTGTATTATTCTTTATAATTGTTCGGTATTTATATTATTTTTTGAAAAAAGAAATCAATGATATTTGAATTTCAATTTGAAATAAAAAAACCGCGCACGGGTCGCAACGTGTGTTCCGTTATCGCCAGAGTGCGGAAGGCCAGAATGCAGAGAACCGAAAGAGAAGAAGAAGTGTTGAGTAGAGAAAAGGTCCCTAACAATCTGAATGAGTCAGTCTCTCTCGAAGCCCAGACTCGACCATCTAGTCAAAGCCAACTGGGCTCGATAGATCTTCTCGATGTTTTTTGGCTATAGTACAGCAGGAGTCAGTGAATTTATATTCGGAAGCGACCTGGCTTACAGAAGTCAGTGCGAGCGCTTAGTGAATCCAAGCTAGGAGAAGCATATTCAGCAGTGTGATATAAGGGCAGAGAGAGAGAAAGAGAGAGAGAGAAAGTGAAGGAGCACGTAAACTAACCTTTAACCATCAACGCAGGAAAAAGTAAGCAATACTAATCGGAGTTCTAATTGGGAATTACGAAAGTTAACTGCTATATGCGAGTACAATTTCCCCCTAAGTATTCGATTCCCCTTAAATAGTGCCTAGAAGTCATTCGGGCGAAGTACCTAGATCAGACAGGTTAACCTCGTCACCCTAGCGACTCCGAGACTCGACCTATTCCGAGGTAAGACTACCGTAGGATCTTTGAATTAACCTTATCTGTTAGTGTCTTGAAATTTATCGACTATTGAAAGTTTCGAAAAACATTATTCAATAAAATAAATAATTTATTATTAATGTGTACAAGAAATCATTTAAAAATAAATCAATTAATAAACTGTGAATAAAATTTTTTATTGAAAATGAGTTATGAACCACAATATAAGAGGCAGTGAAAGAAGTAGTTTGAAAGGGATAGCTCATGGCTGGATGGGTGCGGTGCTCGGCTTGCGTGGAAAGGTTTGTGACTTTGAATCTCGTAGAAAATTACTTTCATTAACATTTTAAAGGAGAGAGAAAATAGGACATTCAATTCACCGCCTGCATAACGCGTATATAGAAGTATAACTTCAAAAACACATGTAAATGGACGGTAAAGTCATACAATTTTGGAGAGACTGGAAAATAAAACTGATTCTACAAGATACGTAGTTGAAAAAAAAACTTTACAAAAAATAAGTCATCATAAAAACAAAAATTATGTTACCCTGTAGTAAAGCTCATAATTTAATTTTAGAATTACATGAATACTACGGGCATATAGAAGTTACAAAATGTGTTAAAATTTTAGAGAAAGATTTGTCTCATAATAAGCTCGAGAAATTGGCGTCAAAAATTTTAAAAACGTGAAATATTTGCCAGAATACTGAGACACATAATACGAAAAGGACCGAACGAACTAGTTTCTATCGATTTTTATAGACCAATATCCACCTTTAATGGGAGCGTAAAACATATACTTATGATGATTGACGCCTTCACTAAATATGTAACTTGTTATTCTATCAAACGTGCTGACACAAGAACTACAATAAGAAAATTTTTTATGATTATATCTCGAAATTTGGGAAGCCCGCTTGTATTCAGTCAGATCATGGGACTAAATTTACTTCTAAAACTTCGAGAGCCACTCTACAGAGGGAAAACAGAAAAAAAATGTTCAGCTATTTAACACCTCGAGAGAAATACGGTGGAAAGGGTAAATAGGAAGCTAGGTCGTTTTTCCGGGTATTAACACAGAAGTAAGAACAAAAATTAGGCCAGTTGTATCCAATTTTTTCAAAATAGCATACATGAATGTTACCTTGAAACTACGGAGTTCACACTTTTAGAGTTGCAATCTAACCAAATACCAACAAGTTTTTAGCAAAAATGTATGCAAACCTTCCCCGTAACTAACCTTGAATGCGATGAGAAATTACAAATAATATACGAGAATATGAAGTAAAAAGAAACTCTTCAGGCTACTAAACATAATTGCATGAAATTTTTTACTATCTTTTGGGATAACAGGTACCAGCTAGAACAAACTACTAATCTCTTAGTAAGAGTGGTATTACGGCGAAATTCCTTTCCCTGTATAAACGCCCTTTCAATATATCGAAAATTATAAATAATTTAACCTTCTCACTGATTTATTTAAATAATAAATTAACAGGCACCTTTCATGGAAGTTAATTACATCCTTAATTCACAGATCATGTCGGGAATAACTAAACGACAACTCCAGCGGATTAATCGAAAGATTGAGCAAACAAAGGATAGGATAAAAGCACTTTGGAAGCAAGCACAAGAATCAGTACAAGCCGAACAAAGAGAAAAGGATATAGTGCAATCAGAACCTCACTAGACACATTAACCCTTCCAACCATATCTCGAGAAGGACTACCTACAAATTGACAATGACAAGACCATAGAAGAATAAGAACATCTCACCATTAAATAATGCATGAGGGAATGGTAGTATTCAGTGCTGTCTGTAAAGTCAGTCTACTCTTAAAGAAGTTTTTTTTACATACATGAATATTAAATCATGGAATTTATAAAAAAGATGGGAAGGAAATAAGCCGAGAGAAGGATAAAAAAAAGCAACGAAACAAGGAGAAGAGAAACAGCAGCAACATCGCGATACTAAAAAGAAGAAACAACAAGTAGTGGGGGCTACGGTACATTAATAGAAACCCAAAACCCCATTAACTACATTAGAAATAGCTTACTCCTTCCTATGATTCCCTTACCTCATTTTTTGACAAAACTCCCATCACCCTCTAAATTGATGAATTTTTTTGCAGTATAAAAAAATCGTACATTAATCCATATTCGAAAAATCACCTATCGTAGATGAACCCCTATCCCCGTACCACCACCCATGACTTATCAGTATAACTTCCTAAAACTGCAGAAAGCTTTAAACACATTATATGGCGCCCGACCTACAAAAAATTCAACAAAAATACACCTTAGAACTCTTTTAAATTCATATACCACCATCCAATAGCCAAATACCAAAAGTTCCAAAAGAAAAACCCTAACCCACCAACTAATCTATTGTCATCATCCCACCTCATTCTGCTTTAACCCCAAACATCACTAAACCTTCCATTCCAATTATCAAAGCACTGATGTCACCATTTTCATCACGATCTCAACCGATTTTACCCCACCCCACATTTACAGTAAAACCAGCCCAAGACAACAATAATAACACCATTGACCCTAAACCTATCCCTACCTCATTCATCAAAGCCCTAAGAGATCGTAAAAAAACTAAGTTTAAGATTTGTCCAGTACCCAACGTTCACGTATACTTGGAAAAGTTGAAAAGAACAAAATTATTATATGACAAAATGATTTTAAGTTTACAAATTTACTTAAAAATATCATTTATTTTTTCTAATTTAGGGTGACATCTACTATTGTTAGGAAGAAAAAATTATGCTTTATTTGTATTTTTCTTCATAATTATTCAAATAATTATATTTAAAACATAGATATATGAATTTAAATTTAAATTTGAAATGAAAAAACTGCGCACGGGTCACAAGGTATGCTCTGCTACCGCCAAAGCGTTGAAGGCCAGAATAAAGAGAGCCGAAAGAAAAGTAAAAGTCTTGAGTAGAGAGAAGGTCCCTAATGATTTGAACGAGTCAGTTTCTCCCGGAGCTTAGACTAGACCATTTAGTCAAAACTACTTGGGCTCGGTCGATCTTCACGACATATCTTGGCTATAGTACAGCAGGAGTCAGTGAATTTATACTCAAAAGCGATCTGGCTTACAGAAGTCAGTGCTAGCGATTAGTGAATTCAAGCCAGGAGAAGCAGATTTAGCAGAATTATATCAGGGCAGAGAGAAAGAGAGAGAGAAATAATGGGATCACATAAACCTACTTGAAACCCTCAACGGAGGAAGAAGTAAGTAATATACCAATCGGAGTTCTACATGGGGATTTCGAAAGTTAACCGCAAAATGCGAGAAGTACAATTTCACCCCAGATAGTAGAGTCCCCTCAAATAGTGCATACGAGTCGTTCGGTCGAAGCACCTAGGGGATTAGATGGGATAACCTCGTCACCCTAGCGACTCCAAGACGTGACCTATCCCGAAGTAAGACTTTATCGTAGGATTTTCGAAGCAATATTATATGTTAGTAGATTGAAATCTATGTCCTTTACTAATCTCTCACACCGATCATAGATAACTTCGTGTTCTGATACATAGACCGCTTGCGAGAATAATGTCCCGCTTGTACTACTTATCGATCAAGTCAAAAGTTATCAGTTACTCCCGGAGTTAGTTTTAACAGCTCACGAAAATTTTATTTATAAACATTGAATGATGATTGAATGTAAGAGTTGTTTAAGATAGACAGATTATTTGTTATTTAATAATAAGAATATTTTTCTGTTCATTTTGATTAAACTAACCCCTATTTCAGGTGATGTGCAGGTAGCGCAGTCAACCAAGATCTTTTCCCTTCGAAGATGAACTTTTTCATTACGACGCATTTCTATTCTTGGTGAAATAGTTAGAAAATGCGCTGATCATGAATTTCGGTATTCCCAGTCTGAAATATGGATGTGTCATTTTTTAATCAAAGAATAAGTGAAAAAAACGCTTTTTTTACATTACACGTTATACCTCCTAACCAGTACATTTTTCGCTGTATGCACCTACTATGTTTCTTATTATCCATTAAATCGTCTAAAAAACGGCACTGGTTCGAAGTCTGTACGTGCTTTTGTTTATAAGCAAATCACGTTCAAAGTAAAAAAAGTGCGTTTTTTTCGATATTTAATAACTGCGAAACGAGAACACCTACAATCATAAAACTTTTAGAAATTATGGCTCTCAATGATGTTAAAAACTGGTCGGAATTTTAGCAAAATCGGTTATTAATTTTTTGAGTAATAACCGATAAATTTTTTTTTAGCCTCAATTGCAAAACACGCAATTTCTTTCGTAGAAAATTTGAACAATCTAAACCGTTAAAAACCGATTTTGCTAAAATTTTGACTACTTCTTATCATTGCGAGCAAAAATTTCTGGAATTTTAATGATTGTAAGTGTTTTCGTTTAGCAGTTATTAAATGCCGAAAAAAACGCACTTTTTTAAGTTTGGACGCGATTTTTCCATAAACAAAAGCACTTAGGGACTTCGAACCACTGCCGTTTTTTAGACAATTTGATGAAGAATAAAAAACATAACATAATCATATGGCAAAAAATGCACTTAAGAGGAGATATGACGTGTAATGTAAAAAAAGCTTTTTTTTCACTAGTAGTAAAATTAAAAAATGATGCTCCCATATTTCAGACTGTGGATACCAAAATTCGGGATCAGAGCATTTTTTACCATTTTACCAAGAACAAAAATGCGTCATAAAGGAAAATTGAGGGCATTATGGTTTCTTGACTATGCTAAGGTTTCTTTTACTATAATTTACTAGAATAAAAAAAGACAAACACTTTTGCTGATATTTTACTATCATAATTTCATCCAATACAATTACATATTTACTCATCGCTAGGACTTCGTGGTCGAACAACTAAAAAGGGAGGTTGCAGTACATGCATAGTTCTTCATATATTATACAATTATTTTGGTGGGGCTTGCGACACCACTTAACGCCCCCCCCCCCCTCAACGAGATAGGGGAACAAATTCTGTTTTTCCTTGAGTTTATGACAAATTATTCTTGGCGAACCCCACCTATCTCGCAGCCAAACTACACACCCACTAACAGCTACCTCACAAAATTAGGTACATATTTTAATTTTTGAGTTGTTTTCATCAGTAAAATTCATCCATTCTTGACTTAGCCCCCACCCAACGTAGACTTTCAATAATACGTTGGGTTTTTGCCTCATCTCCTTTTCTCATGTCCATGCAACATTACTTTTTTAATTAAAACAACTTATACGAAGTGAAATCGTTTTTTTTTTTTTTAGTCATTATCAATATGTCTTACTGAACTGAATTTTCTATTTTACAATCACCATTATGAACAGTTTGCATAAAAATTGCATCATTTAAGTCGCATGGAGTTGCATGTTGATAAGGAAATGTATAGTGAGCCATCAAAAAAAAAAAATTTTAGTATTTATAAAATATAACTGTTGATACTATGACGTTAATATTTTTAGTTTTGATCAGGATCTATGGAAGTATAAAAAAATGATCCCTGAAAGAAATATATAGTGTTGAAAACTGTGTTTTCAATTTTTTCTCCCGATGCAACTTGCAATTAATTATTTAAATAAATTCCTAAGTCGTTATTTTAAGAGAAAAATTGGACACGCATAAAAATAAGCATGTAAGACTTCTATTTCTTAATTAAAAACTTCATCATTAAAATTTTGCTCATCAAAAAAAATGCGATAAATAATTCATATAATTGAATTATATGAAAATACTGAATTATTCAAAAATGTTTATTTAAAATAGTTGTTTCAGACAGCATATAATATTTTCGTAAGCTGTAATGATTTGTATATTAATCCCTAATATATTAATATATTATTGTTCTGTTGTCTTATGATTACAAGTATGTAGAAAGAAACTGTTATTCTCAAGGCAGAACATTGTAATAATTCCAATGCGATGTATTTAAATTATAGTTTTCCAAATATTTTAATATGCAATGAATGTTATTTATTAATAAAACTTGATACTTCTATTTCCTACAAAACAAGTCATTTACTAGTGTAAAATTAAAAAACTCATTCTTGTACACATGATTACACGATGCTTATTAAATAATAAAAAAATTTGGAAATTTCTTTTGGTAACTTCATTTAAAATCATTTAGCAAGTGGAACAAGCTTTGGAAAAATAGAACCAATCAAAAACCCAAAAAAAAAACAATCTAAAACTTTTTTTTTTTTAATATAAATTGTGCACTGATGCAATGATGCAAAATTGTATGATATAATTTGTTTTCAAATAAAAAAATTACAACTATTTAATAATTTAATTATAACTGTATCATATCTGAAAATGACTCTACTTATATTAAAAATTTCGTACAGTGGAGTAGAATCTCTTAAGAATCATGTTCCATTAAGTTTAGCAATTGCAGTATCTCTTAACGTGTTCTATTATATCTATTTAACATTTAAGACTTTTGAACTGCATTGCTCTATTCTTTAAATAATTCATGGATTATTATTCAAACATGTATGATTATTAAAAAACTTTTCTGAAAAATCAAGTGCTTTACTAAAAGTTGTCATCGAGGCGTAAGGGGTTAGCGCGTGGAGCGCGCAGAGGGGCGAAGCTCAGTAAGTATACATGTCTATATTCCTATGTACATATATCTTCCTATATTAAATAGTTAATTCGTGTAGAGCGTAAGTAACAGCCCCCCTTGTCTACCCTTACGACCCGCACGCCCCCCAAGGCCTTTATGCTCAAAGAAAAATTTTATGCAAAATAAGGTAGATACATGGTACATTTTCTCCTTTTTTAAGGAAAGTATTGCCCTACCAAACCCTCTGATGACCCTCCAACGGCACCCCAAATTTTTTCATTAACCTCCCCACAGATCCTTTACAGCTTCCCACACCCCCTATTTTAGTTACGTTATCCCTGATTTACCTATAAATATAAATTTTTTACCCGTTATTTATACCAATAGATCCCCCGAAGATAGCCAAAGTCACCCTACATAAATCAATAAAACATTGGCCGACAGGCCCCCCTTACACCCCGTTCTTTTTCAATTTTAGTTACGTTATCCCTTATTTACCGAACCCAATAACCCCGATAAACCTTTAACATTGTCGAACACTGTCGAAAACAACCAATTGCAGCCGAAGCCACTTCTTATGATGCTTATTTCCATATATCTTCCGAAGATGGCTGAAGTCACCCGATAAAGTAAATAGCCTAATGAACTCGAAAATATGATATTCGAGATTGAGAATCGAGTTTCGTCAAGTGCCATCCTTTCGAATATTGTGGGCTGTGATTCGGAAGTCGGAATTACCAGTAACTCAGATATAACAAAAGATCTAAGCCTTGATTCAGTTATCTAAACCTAGCAAGCTATATTTTTATATGCATAGTAAATGACATTTGGTACAATGTTCTACTAGTAAGTAAATAAATGAAGAAAGCGCTTGTTCTGAAAATCTGATTGGTTGTTATAATATTCATCAAAAATTGTGTATCTGCACTACAGTTCATAAACTTCTGATATTTTCTGATAAGAAGTATGTCTAGTCCGCCATATTGATAATCGTACGTAATTTATACTTTGTATTTATGATGGTGCTATATAAGGTGCCCAAGTTTGGATCGGGTTTTTATGTCTAGGTATTGGCATAGGCACCAGGACTAATAACTTGCACTCCTCCCGCTCACATTGTGCAGAACGTAAAAAAAAATAAAGAATCGATCTTTGAAGAAAAACCGCAGAAGAAAACCTCGAGGAAAACGGCGAGACTTGAACGGTCATCTATCCAAGTAATAACCGAGCCAAACGCTGCTTGACTTTGGTGATCAACGAAACTGCAACTCTACCGTTGCGCCACCGTGTCAGTATGTACGTATACATACATATATGTGAATATGTATTACAGCATGCAATGGCTCTCTCGCGAGCTTTGCTCGCTCTCTCGCGTTATGAAAAAAAAAAAACAAAGTCCTATGGAGTGCCAATAATAAAATAGTGAACCGCATAAAACACAAAACAAATGCTTAAAGACTCAGATAAATATGGTACAAAAAATAGGCTGGAAGTTGACCTTAAAAAAAACGAAAATCTTAACGGAAAAACAACTTATTTTTACCTTATATTGTAGCGGGGGGAGGGGGGCTCTGAAAGGACTGTGTGTAATCAAACTGAATAAGGGCATGGGGAAGGGGGCGAGATGCGTCAGACTTACTATAAAAAATCATTACTAATCAGCACATTTTTACCTTATTTTTACCTTCTTTTAAGTATGGAAACAAATGTGGGGGGGGGGGGGTGGCGTCGAGGAGCATGGGGACTATTACTTATATAGTTTCATGGTTTTAGGGTAAGTACTAGTTCTCCCACGCTCCCCTCACTCCCACAACCCCAGCGCTCCCCTAAATAAAGTAAATATCGTTTCTTTGTACAGTGAAATTTCATCCAAAAAAATTTGGGTTGGCTCCCTTCGCCCCCCTTCTCCGCTTTTTCCTAACTCCCTATCAGCTCCCCACCAGACTCCCCCCAAACTTATTTTTTGTTTTTTCGTGAATTTTGACTGCACAATTACTACCTTAGATATAATCTATTCAGTCACACTTTCTATAAATTTTAGGTTTTAGAGTTTTAAGTAAAGTATAAAGATTAAGTCCAATTCTAATAAGTCATAGAAAAAAGTAACTATAAATTTTCATATAATTTAAATAAATATATTTCTATATTTTAAAGTTGTATGGTTTCAGGGCAAGTAGTAGCATAAAAATTGTTTCTATCCATTCCCTACCCAATGCATCCGCTCCTTATCATCTGCATTTTATTTTTTAATTACATTTTTATAGGATTAAACTTGACAATAATAATGATAAAAAAACTATCATGTATCGAATATTTTCTCGAAAACCATAGAAATATATGATATATTTAATTTTGTCTTTTGCTTCCTCGTAGAGGAAGCTTTAATGTGGACGAAAAATCACGTTTCGAAAAAACATGTTATAAACATATTTAATGAAGTTAGAATCAAAATACAAGTACATCTCACACTAGTGAGCGTGCAGATCACCCCCGGTTCCAACCCGTAACCGATGAAGTTAAGATAACAGCATACATTTTTGATAAATAATATATGTCTTAAACACACATTGTGACGGATTTATATTGCTTTTGACTTTGGCGGAACATGGTAAAATATCTTAAAAACGTCACTTTTTAAATTTTACGGATTCTTTTAAATTTTCACTTCAACTCGTGATATTTTAGCGAGATATTTACACTATCAAACCAAATTTTTTCACCATAAAGTTTAATATATCCTACGTCTTGTAAACCAGTTCCGACGTCTTGAATACTGTTTGGAAGAAATATGGCCATTTTTTTATAAAAACTTTTTGTTTCACAAGAATTTATTATTGAAGCACCTAAGTTGTGTTATACGATAATAAAATCGCAATGTTTTAACATAACCGCATTTGAATTTAATGTGTTAAGGAGTTTTATAAATAGTTTTACATCTTTGAATCAATTCGGTTCCGATACTCCGATACGTGCCGCTTGCGACTTCATTGAGAATCAACCTCAGCATTTCAGTAACACTAACGAATATTTTTCTTCGGATAATTTGTTTGTTGTAAAATTAGTATGATGATATCCAGAGCTAATATTTGATTTTGTTTCAAATCATAAGTCCCAAAAATCCTTAACCGTATAGAAGTTTAAAAAAAATAAATTATGAAACAAAAAATTTTCCGAACTTTATTTTATTAGATGATACATTTTCCTTTTCAGTATTTAACCATCCCAGACAACATCAAACGTTTTTAACACACTTTAAAAATGTTTGAAATTGTCACATTAAACTTTTACAAAAAGGCACAAAAAACCTTTTATTAACGCTTTATAAACGTTGAAGGCATCCGATGATTTTTGTTATTAATAATAACGTTTGAATCGCTAGCGCATTAGTTTTTTTGTAAATGGTGTGATGAATCGGTGTTACCATCTAAACGATGACATAAATATCAGGGGCTTAAGCTAGTTTATAACACAATTCAAAGAAATTAAAAAGTTAATTCACTCACTTTATCAGCGGACAGTTTGAACGTTTTTAAAACGTTTTTTGTACTCTCATAAAAATAGTTTATGGTAAAATTTTGAACGTTTTTAAAACATATTTAAAACGTTTGATACTGTTGGGAAATGGCAATCATTATAATACGATAGCGCAGTCAGTGCTATAAAGAAAAAGATAACATTAATGCTAACTTCATGAACATGCTACGTAAATTCAAGACAAAGATTTTAAGGTATCTTATTTTCACTGAGTTTGCACAATTCACTATACAAATCATTAAAAGATGTTTGTAATAAACACGATTGAAATTAGGAGTTTATATAACAACCGTATTAGAGGAAACAAAAATCGACGTATCTGTTTACTAAGCAGTCAGCTTGTACGTCCACTGTCTGCTAGCGCACGCCACACATTAAAGTATGAAAAACAAATTGTTGTAACTTTTTCGATAGTGGATTCAAAGCAATTTTTTTAGAAATAATATTTGAGACATCGAAACTGGTTAACAAGTTGTATAGTATCTTAAAGTGTAAGGTGAAAAAGTTTGGTTCATTAGTATAAAAATCTCACTGAAATATCAGGAGCTAATGTCAAAATTTCGAACAATCCGCGAAATTTAAAAATAAAGTTTTTGGGTGGTTTTAACCCTGTTCCGCCAAAGTCGAAAGCAATATGAATCCGTCAATATATGTGTTTAGACATATATTATTATTAAAAACAGGTTTCATGCTGTTACCTTGACTCTGCCGGTTTTCCGATTCAGAGAGCACTTTTTGGGGGTAAGCTGCACGCCTGTAATATGTCATCTACAATATCTAGATCTTAAGATTACTAGCTTACTGTCAGCAGTCGAAGCTGTTGCCAGTGTTTGCGGTGTACAAACATCCATGAAAATATAGCACATAAGGCTTCCTCACGCAACGTTGCGGTCGAAAATTTATTTCCTAATTTTGCAAAATAGTAACATTTCCGCACTTAGTCCCTTCTAGGGAATACTCACTGAACTTCTCTCTCTCCAATAATTCTTTAGTTGTATGATTTGCCGATCTTTTGGGGCAAATATAAGACTTGGTTTTTAGCAACGTTTCGTCAACTGATGGGCCGACCTCTTCAGGCTTTACCAACACAATTAAATTTATATAATAACTAATACTAAGAATTACAGACACAGATAATATGACAGACAAAAGAACTACCTGAGTCACAACCGTTAAGGAATATTTTCACGTATCGGGCAAGTTACTCGCACGCAAGTCAAAGTGGTATAGGCGTCAACATTAGTGTTTGTCAATTTATAGCCAAAACACGCATAAAAACGGACAAGTATCGATAGTGCAATGACCCGAATTTTGAGGTCAGATACACCCATAGCCACGTACAAATATACATAGTATAAAATAATTGGTCTGAAAGAAACGTTTTTTTGTGAATTTTTGAGAGGCCATATGCTTTGGCTAATTATGTATCTGTTTGCGTGATCTGTATATTATGAAATTTGTAGTTTAAGAAATCATTATCATTAAGATATTTTAAATATTGATGCATATTTTTCTATAAAACTTTTAACGGTAACATTTTTTATCTTAGAGTATGTTAGTATCTTCAAGAAGCACAGTCCTCTTATTATTCCTCTTATATTATAAACCTGTTTTTCCAGAAATACAGAGACATGGCCTTTATCGGCCTTTAGAAACATCAGTTGCGAGCAATCTTTTAGAAATTTTTTGCTCGAATGATTTTATTACTGTAGATTAAGTCTTTTTTGTAAAAATGTATTTTGTTTCTTATACTTTGGTTTAGTTCGTTACTATTCAACTAAATGTGAGTCTTATTGTGTCTATTAAATTTTCACTGAAATCTGTATTTTTTAACCCATATTCTACGTTTTTGAAAATATCAATAACATCACCCCTTTTTTAGTTCAATTTTGTCTCATTAAAACCCGGCCCCAGTAAGACTACTTCGGCAACGTCCTCAAGTATACTAGATAGTGTCAAATCAACAAACTTGTTATGTACCATATTAGTGATCGGATATTGTTTTTGTATTTTTGAGAACAAACGTGTAAACTTACATTTGAAGATAACTTTTTCATCATTTTTTATTCTAAAATATTTTTTGTCAACGCTTATAAATTATTGATTTCATTGTGTGTTATCTATTTTATACTGTACTATTTCTTTGTGCAGTATATCTAACGCGGTCTTTAAATATTTAATGTGAAACGAAATGTCTTCTATTTCGAATTGAAGATATGGTATACAAAGTTTTTTGACAGGATTTGACGGAAGGTTATTCCATAAATTACTTTTGAATGATACATTCAAAAAACTCTTACTGGTATTCTCTATGTGTGCTGGAACGACGTCACTGGTATTCTCTGTGTGCTTGAACGACTTCCATGTTAAATAATTCTTTGGTGGTATAATTTGTTGATCTTTTAGGGCAAACAAAACATTTGGTTTTAGCAACTATGGATAGCTGTAATGTAGTATACAAAGTCTCTTGCGGCAACTGTTCAGCGAAATATGCATGTGAAACGAAGCGAGCTTTAAAAGAGAGAAGACGTGAAAATCAAAATAATTATAAAACTGAGTCAGTAATTACTTCACATCAAACTTCCAATAATCGTAAATTCAAGAGGAATGATATAAAGATATACAATAAGATAACGAGCAGAATTACAATAAACGTTTGATCTCCGAAATGCTGTATGATGTCTACAGCGGTCACAATATAAAAAAGAAAGAAGATGTTTAAAATTTAAGTCGTACATATCAAAATTTTTTCCAGGCTGTACCCTGCTAGAACTATTCATATCTTGGTAAATTTAAAAGTCGGTTTACTATACTATGTATATTTGTGCGTGTCTATCTAACTTAAAAATTCGCATCATTGCACTATCTATACTTTAGTGTGTTTCTGCGTGCTTTAGCTATAAATTGACTAACACTGCAATGTTGACGCCTTTGCCACTTTAACTTGCATGCGAGTAACTTGCTCGATACTTGAAAATATTCCTTCATGGTTGTTACTAAGGTAGTTCGTTTGTCTATCATATTATTTGTGCCTGCAATTCTTAATATTTGTCATTATATAAATTTAATTTTGTTTGTAATGCCTGAAGAGGTCAACACACCAGTTAACGAAACGTTCCTAAAAACCACGTGTTTTTTCGCCCCAAAAGATCAACAAATTACACAACCAAAGAATTATTTAGCATGGAGGGTGAGAAACAACAAAACTCTTTCTTTCCACTTCTAACGCTTCTGCAAGCAAAGAATCGTGCGTACCCTCCTAAACCTGAGCCCTATGTTCTGGTAATAAGTAAAACAAAAAACCCAATTCTCTTAATAAAAAACATGATTAATTATTATGTTGTTTATACCACCTTATGTATCTTTAAAAATGATATAATTCTGACATTTAGTGATAAGAAGTATGGTTCTTCTAACATATTGCTGGTTGCATCAGCTTTATAAGTGGTATATGAGCACCATTAACCGATACAAACTCTTGATTGCACAAAAGAAAACCCTATTATTATATTTTTGATGTTTTTGATTGAATTTTTTGGTGTGCCAACGTTATGCCGTCCCGCGGCCGCCCCACAAATTAAGGGGATATTGTTCGAATTTCTCTTATAATATTGAATTAAAAAAGAAACAAAATCCTGCCCCACGCCGACCCGTGTCGACCCGCACCATCCTGCAGTTACCCCATAAATTACGGTGGTTATTCTTTATTTTCTCCGCTCATTTAAATTTGTGTACTTTCACGGAACCCTGCCAACGGCCGCCCTACATTTTATACATCTACATATACCTACAGCCACCCCAGATTCTGTATACATTCATTACCCCGCACTGTCCCAGGCCGCCCCACGTTTTTAAAGTACTCCCCACATAACGCCCCACATAACGCCCCACATAACGCCCCACATGCAACCCCACGGCGTCAATAAAAATTAGTGCGGTATTTTTTCAATATATTGTATTTAAAATTTATTTACTTTCATGGAAAACCACCACGGCCACCTAACATGATATATACCTACACAAATACTACCACCCCACATTTTTTAAGTTATCAAAAGCATACCGCCCCACGGCCCAATCACAAATAACAGTTATTTTTTTTCATTTTCTTCATTATTTTAAGTTTTTCTACTTTCACGAAAAACTCTCGACGGTCGCCCCACATTCATACACCTATATATATACTAGTGGGGCTTCCCCCCTGCGTGCTCCGCACGCCAAACCCTATATTTCAATATTTTTATTCTCATGTCTGAAAAATAAATGAAAAAGTTAATTTTTAATACACTTATATGTGTACAAACATAGATAACCAAAGCAATTTCGTAAAAATTCGCTGAAAATGCGAACAGATATAGTCAATACATGAAATTAGTTTAATAACTTATCAAATAATTGTTATTAATTCAATACTGATAATGACTTAAGTTGGTATTTAAGGTTAATATTGATTAATATGTATATGGATACAATATTGATACAATCATTATAATTAAAGAAATAGTTATAATCCTTTATTTGTTATCTTTGGTCATTTTATCTTATATTTTTACATGAATCATCTTCCTCCAGCATATCTCTCCATTATCTTTTAATCCTATATTTCTGACTGATATTACAAAAATTTCATTTGTTGTTTTTTTTTTCTCTTTACATAGCAATGTGTGCTTTGTATATTTTTTTCTTTCATTGCATATCCTACAGTCCATTACTTATAAACTTCTAAACTCACCTATATCTTACTGATGATGGAACAAAATTATGACAATGTAGCAACTGTATGGTAGATATGGAGATTCACCTATATCTTCTTATTTTTGCTTTATTTTTCTCTCTGCTATTTTCTTTTTTTTTTACATTTTACAGAGTTAGAAATGTCAACTACCATATAGTTTTTTCATATTTTTTGATTGACAAAACTCTTCCTTTCCTTTGTAAAATTATCTTTGATTTTGTCAAGTTTATTTTCCTTTGTAGATCTTTTTATAAATCCTATCGTTTTCAAATCCTCTACTTTATCATGCACAACTTAAACTTCTTTGCTTATTTTGTATTATATTAATTAATTAAGTCCGTGGATTCTTTGATTAATAATAATTAAGGCTACCTGCTCTTGTCCATTTTTGTTATGTGCGAAAAATAAATTTATTCCCTTTTTCTTATGCCTATTTCTAGGCTAACCCTTTCCGCCTCCATTTGTCATATATATCCTAGTACTTTTGCATTCAAACGGAACATGATATTTGTAAATCTGACTCTATTTTTCCCCCTTTTTCTTTCCTTCTTCATTTTGAAATCCATGCCTACCTTGCCCGCCTCCAGCTTCCGTATATAAGCGCGTCCAGCGAGGTTGGGCCATCTCGCGCGTGAGGCACAATTTTTGCTCGAGCACACTGTGTTCAGCTCCCTCGTAGGGATTGGGAAAAATAAAAAAAATAAAAAAAATATAAAAATCGGTAGATTTCGACCTGCTCTTCATGATGGTGATATTATTATTTGCTCGAAAACCTTTTTTTGTGTTAAAAAATGTCTTTGAATTTTTTGTCGTTTCTCTCAAATTAGCCGCAGTTTGGAAAAATAAAGGCAACACAAATCAAAAGAGCAATACTCGGACCACACCTTTACAAATTTTTAGAGTGGGAGAGCAAGAAATGCATAACTGACAAGTAAGTAGAGAAGTTGACATTGGGTCAGCCACGCTTGACAGACAACTATTTAGTTACAGTGCAAACTGTAGATTCAATGATAACTACTTGATATTCATCAAAACATAGTTTACGTAATGTATAAGAAGTCATAAACTTAAGATTATCCGCTGGATAGTTCACCAACAATAGAATTTCCAAGTTAAAAAAATTTAAAGTATCAATTTGTTGGAAAATTTCTTTAAAGATCGTATATTACTGTTTTTAATTTTAAATACTAATATAATCGTATGTTTCATTATTTAGTCATACAATTTATGATTATATTGTATTAAAATAACATTTTGCACTGAAAATGATTTGAAGCTAATTGCATATTTTTTATATGTTAGTTTTATTACAATTACACGATTGTCATAATTTTATTGAATAACATAAATTTTTCTGCAAATTTATATAAAAAATAAGTTACTGTGCGACCAATCGTTGCGGAAATACCTTTAAAAAAAAAATTACTGTTAATTTTGTTTATCAAAATTCAGACCCTAAACAGAAGTACATTATGTTTGAAGCACTATATTTTTGAAGGAGTAATTTTGCAACTGCTTATGGCTCTTTGTATTGTTTCTATGACGAATAATTATACACAATGTTTTCACGTACAAATTTTAAAAGTTTATTACAATTTCCAGAAAATTTTTCATTTTCTAAATGAACAAATATCATTATTCAAAATATAACTATACTGCCTTCGATACAACGCTGTGAATTATTCGCTATGTGTTAGCAACATCATAAATACTTATATATTTTTGTTAAACGAATATAAACAGCTATTATGTATATTACGTATAATTGCTAAATTTGTATTTTGTTAGAATAAATAAAGAATATTTTAAAGAATAAAATATTAACTGTATGTTATCTACATGATAACATCATTACTATTACTTAATAAAATACAATTCCTTCGTAAATACTCGCATTACAATGTTAAAATATTTAATACGTGTGCATTGCGTTTGAACAAAAAAAAATTATTGTATGCAACTACATTTCTAATACTACCAATTGATCAATATTCTACGGTCTATTTATAATGTTTCCATTTTTATATACATATTATGCGAGGTACTATCTAAAAGCTTAGAATTTTTCCTATTATACAGGAAGTGTTTTAATTTTCATCGATTACGGTTACAAATAAAAGATGTTTTCAGGTTTCTCCATAATAGGTTGTTTATAATTTGTAAACAATAATGGCAAATATCTCCTAATTTTTCATATTTAGGGAGGTAAATAAGTACTCCGATGCAATGAGCAGGTTTTTAATTATTAAATAAGCTACATATGACATCTAAACTACTCCCGCTAAAGCACCCTTAAAATTGAAAGTATAATACAGTAAGTATAATAGACAGAATTATATTGCTAATGATATTTTGTATTAAAAAGATGTTTTATGTGATAAGGAGATCTCAGCTTATAACTGTTACGATATAGTTTGCTAGTTTTGAGCACAATTATGGTTTGCACACACTTGTTTTTTTTTTGCATCACATGAATGAATCAGTAGCTCTGCCCGATTCCTGTAATTAGGGTATATAGTATGGGGTAATATACCATGTACTTCATTCCAAAACTCAATATATACTTCTCTGCTTACACTTTTAGTGAATAAATGATCTGTTAATAGACAGTGTAAGCGGACAAGTTCATTTGGTTATTTAGTTGTGGGTGTTCTATTTTACTTTTAGGTCATATTATGCTCGAGTGTACAGGTGTTCCGTTATCCGTTTCATCAGTTGTATTACTAATGGTCACGTTATATTGTTGTGCCTCTGTCTATTAGCCAAATAAGACGTGCGGGCAAAACAGAAAATCCCGAGTGGCTTTAAATGAGCGGCTTCAGCTGCGATTGCTTGCTTTTGTCAATGTTTAACGATATTGGAGGGGTGAAAGGATTTGTCTGTAATTGAAATAATTCGTCTGTTTTCGGGAGACTTCGGATAAAATGTGTCTTTCGGGTGACGTCGGACATCTTCGGCTATGGTTAAATTGCGGGGGGCAGGGGGGTGGGATATATAAGACTCAAATAAATTCTAAGTCCTCGCGGATTCTTAGGTTAGTAAGGGATAACCTTACGAAAATAGGGTGCATGAGGGGTGTGGGAAATAGAGAGGGGCGTGGTGGGTCAGACTTACTAAAGAAAATCATTAAAAATTCGCATATTTTCACTATAATTTTACTGTACTTTTGATCATGTAAAAGACGTGTGGGGGGCATGAAGAGGGGGCCATTACTTACGATTCACACGAATTAAGTATACGATGTAGGAAGATATATACATACACACACACATATATATATATATGTATATGTGGCGACTCGCCTTATTCGCGCCATAAGTCACACTTACGCACCGGCTTCACACTTCGCTCGCTAGATGGTTTCGAAACCTCTACCCAGATTCTGCTCCCCGCAAGTGGCGAAAATCGACATTCGTTCATATATAAGCGCGATCATTCCCACTCGATACCCGACTCCTTCGTTGTCTAAGGCAGAGAGCACACCGTCA